>CAUYMX010026955.1:0-49465 GCA_963573855.1 Lepilemur septentrionalis | reverse complement strand
TTCCAGTATTTTGCTATTAAAAACGCTGATGAGTTGGCCAGGCGCGGTGGCTCACGCCTGTAATCCTAGCACTCTGGGAGGCCGAGGCGGGCGGATAGCTCAAGGTCAGGAGCTTGAGACCAGCCTGAGCAAGAGCGAGACCCTGTCTCTACTATAAATAGACAGAAATTAATTGGCCAACTAAAAATATATGTAAAAAATTAGCCGGGCATGGTGGCGCATGCCTGTAGTCCCAGCTACTCGGGAGGCTGAGGCAGAAGGATCGCTTGAGTCCAGGAGTTTGAGGTTGCTGTGAGCTAGGCTGATGCCACGGCACTCTACAGCCCGGGCAACAGAGTGAGACTCTGTCTCAAAAAAAAAAAAAATCAGAATAAAAACTTCTGATCAGAAACAACGGAGGCCCAAAGGCAGTGGGATGACATATTTACACAGCTGATATTTTTAAAAATTGCCAATCAAGAAATCAAATCCAACAAAATTACCTATCAAAAATGAAGATGAAATAAAGACAATCCTTCTCAACAAATTAGATATAGAAAAAGAAAAAAAAAGTAATAAAGACATTCCAGATTAACGAACACAGAGAGAATTCATTGTTAGTAGACCCAATTTACAAGAAATACTATAATAAAAGAAGTCCATCAGACTGAAAGGAAATAACACCAAATGGTACAAAAATTAAGAGCAGAGAAAATGGCAAATACATGGATTAATGTGGATAAATACATGCTTTTTGGATTTCTTCCATTGACTTCTTTAAAAAACATAAGATTGCATAAAGCAATAACTATAACATTGTATTGATAGGCTTCTAACATACATAGTGTGTGTGTGTACAATTTATAAAATAATATATATACACACGCACATTCATACATATGAATGAATGAGAATAACAGCAAGGAATGAAGCTATACTGGGGCAAAGTTTATATATTTTATTGGAATTCAATTAATATTAATCTGAAGTAGATTATAATAAATTAAAATGTATAATTTAAGACCTACAGAAACCACCAAGAAATAATAAAAAAAAAGCATTAAAATATTTATTTAATACAAAAGAAGGCAGTGAAGGAAGAACAGAAAAAGTCAGAATCCATATAGAAAACAAACAGAAAATGGCAAATGTAAATCCAAGCCTAACAATAATTACATTAAATATGAATAGTCTAAACACCCCAATCAAAAGGCAGAACTTGTCAGACTAGAAAAAAACAATCAAGCAAATAAGATCTAACTACATGTTATCTATAAGACACACATTATAGATTCAAAGACATGAGTAAGTTGAAAGCAAAACAATGGGAAAATAGGCACCATGCAAATAATAGCCATAAGAGAGCTGAAGTGACTATATTAACATAAAAAATAGACTTTAAGAGAAGAAATATTATTTGAGACAAAGAGGGACACTTTATAAGTCAAAACAATATAGTAATTTTATCAAGAATAACAACTATAAACAATTATAAATGTAATTTAAATAAATATACAATTTAAACATACATACTAACAGCAGTTTTGCATAAAATAAGAGATGTCAGAATTGAATGGAAAAAAAGGTAATTCTATTATAGTTAGAGCTTTCAACTACAGTTACAGATTTCACTATTCCACTCTCAATAATTAACTGAACTCAAATGAAATTGAGCAAAGATATCGAAGACTTGAACAACACTGTCAATCAACTTGACCTAACTAACATATACAGAACATTCCAACCAATGTCTGCAGAATATCCACACATGGACCATTCTCCAAAATAAACTATATGCTGAAACATAAAACACATCTCAACAAATTTAAAATGACTGTAATCACACAAAATATATTACTTGACCACAGTGGAATTAAATTAGAGATCAACTACAGGAAAGACATTTCTCCAGAGAAGATACACAAAGGGGCAACACGTACAACACGAAAAGATGCTCGACATCATTACCCATTAGGAAATCGAAATAAAACCACAATGAGATACCACTTCATACCCAGTAAAATGACTATAATCAAAAGACAGAAAACAATAGGTATGGGCAAAGATCTGTAGAAACTGGAACCCTCATAATTGTTGGTGGGAATGTAAAATGGTGCTGATACTATGCAAAAAAGTCTGATAGTTCCTCAAAAGGTTAAACATAAAGTTATCATATGACCCAGCAATTCTACTCCTTAGGTATATACCCAAGAAATATGAAAGCATACATCCACACAAAACCTTTTACATGAATGTTCATAACTGTATTATTCATAACCAAATAGTGGAAGCAACCCAAGTGCACATCAACTGATGAATGGATAAACAAAATGTAGTATATCCATTCAATGGAATATTATTCAGACATAAAAACGAATGAACAAATGAACACCATACTGATACATGCTATAGCAAGAATGAACTTTCAAAACACTATGCTAAGTAAAGACTATATGTTGTATGAGTCTACATAAAATGTCTAGCAAAAGGCAAATTTAGAGAGACAAAAAGCAGATAAGTGGTTTCCTAAGGCTGAGCATGGCAGTTTGAATGCATGGTAAAAAGGCACAAGGGAACTTTTTGAGGTGATGGCTGCACAACTCTATGAATTTATTAAAACTATTGAATTGTCTAACCAATGAGCTTAAAATTCTAGTAAGCTTTTCAGTACCTCAATCATAAATATGAGTAGACCTTTAAGGATTACCAAATATGTAAAGAATACCTTCCACATAAAAGGGAGAAAACAAAACAAATGGGAGAAAAGGCCACCTGGAAAAAAACAGACTAAATAGGGAGAGGAAAACATCAAAAGAAAGCCTATCATCTTATTTCTCCTCAGCAATAAGAACAGATACCATTTCTGGATACAAGAATACAGTGCTTGGAAATTAAACAACAGAAATGAAAAATTCAATAGATAGATTAAAAGATGAAGTTGAGGAAGTCTCCCAAAAATCAGACCAAACACCAAGGCAAGGAATATAGAGAAAATATTTTTAAAATGAAGAATCAGTCTAAGAGATCCAAACTCTAAATAACAGAAGTTCCCAAAAGAGAGAACAAAAAAAGCAGAAGGGAAGAAATCATCAATGAAATAATTCAAGCAAATTTCCTAGAACTAAAGGTTGCGTTTCCAGGTTGAAAGATTTCACAAAGCTTGCACAATAAATAGATGAAAATAGGAATATAATATATATCTTTGTTGAAATTAAGAAATTTGGGATAGCAAGAGAGATAGGCACATGAATTCAGTCAACTATCCTGATCCAATTTCCAGAGGAATCTTTCTAAAATGTTAGTTTAGACACTGTATATTCAACTATATCAATCCTCTAGTTAAAATACTCCCTCCACGGCAGCACAAAGTCCAAGTTCTCTGGCTTGACATACTGGATTCTTAACAACCTGGCTTTTGTTCATGCTATCCCTTAGACAGTAAAGCAGTGCTCTTTTCTCTGCCTGGTATCATTACCTGTGTTTACCTGACACTGCATTATAAATCCTTGTTTACATGTTCTGATTCATCACTAAATTGTGTGATCAAGAGCAAAGATCTTACCAGTCCTTGACTCCTCAGCACCCAAACAGCCTATCACATGGTAGGTGTTCATTTTATAAATGAGAATCAGGCACTAAAATGCCATAGAATCTTGGAGTCAGATCTCAGACCAATGAGCCACAGATAACAGAAATTTAGAGCTGAAAGGGACTTTAAAGATCATGTTTGTTAAATGAACAAAACTTTAGGGCCTAGCAACTCTATAAACTTCTCTGTACTACCAGGCAGAATAAATCATTCCATCAAATATGACCCCACTGTAAAAAAAAAAAAAAAAAAAAATGACCCCACTGTACATTATTCATAGCTGTCTTGCAGCTCTTATCTCCCCAGTCTGTCTTTATTTTTTTTTCTCAAGAACTAAAATAGTGCACATTCATTTTTGTGTCACCTATACTTTGGCACAAAGGAAGTACTAAGGAAATACTTGTGGTATGAGTGAATAAATGAATGCTCAGGAGAACAGAATTTTGCACTGGTTTCTACCACTAACTCACTCAAGGGTAGGAAGCAAGTCAATCTTTCTGAGTATCAATTTCTTAATTCATATTATGGAGACAACAGTGATTATTTCTCACAAACTGAGTGGAATGATCTGTGAGAAACCAATTGAAAAACAATGACATGCTACCACAATACCAACTGTATCCTCCATGTAAAACTATTAAGGAAATACAGAGCGCTGAGCTATAGAGACAAATGTTCTGAATTGGGGGAGAAAAATGTCCTTGACAGCCTGAATGGTTTTAATTGTAGACACTAAACCAGTACAAGTTTTTACCAAGCAGGTGTTACCTTCTCTGCCATATGGCATGAGCCCCAGGGCTCTTCCTCCTCAGTAACAAACAACATAGCTATGGCTTTACTGCAGTCTCCTTTATAAGACCTCTGTTACATCTTTCTCTGTTCCCTGCCACAGTGAAAAGAATCCTGAACTGGTTCTAACTATGAGTCTTCAGAAAAGTCTATCTTTCTAACTGTTAAATGAGGGTGATAATACTTCCTTTACAAGGTAATTGTAAGGACTAATTATGCTAACATATATGAAGTTCTTAACACAGTGCATATTAGGCACTCAATGATGGTTGCCACTCTTCCTACAAAAGCATAAAGTGATTGAGCCACAAGCCACAACTCAACTTTGTTTAGGCCCTTTCTTCAACAATTTACTGTTCAAAGATCTTATGTTTGCAAATTCTTCCCATTCATTAATTGCATCTCCTCCATTTGATGAAAGGCAGCATGAATCAGGAGAAAGCAGTGCAGACTGGGAATTAGATGCCTACTGCCATCAACCTTTCTCTATTTCAGTTTTATCATCTATAAAACAAGGATAATAACCTACCTCATTAAGCTCCTATGAGGATTAAAAGAGATAATGAATAAGAAAGGATCCAATATGCTGCAAGGCACTGAACATGTGAATGTTATTTTGTAATCAATAAAAGACTAAGCATAAACCAATTGCCACCACCGGAGGCATGGTACAAAGTATTTTGATGGTGACTCAGTATTATATTAGAACTTACTACTCCCCTGCTTAAAATTCTTTAAGCTTCTCATCACCTTTAAGATAAAGTCAAACTCCTAGGTGATCTGGCCTCCTTACCACTCCTCCTTACCACCTACCTCTACTCCCTTCATACTTCACATTCCAGGCATATCAAACTACTTGCAGTTCCCTATACAAACCTCTTTGATTTCATGCACATGCTATTCTCTTTCTGTAAGGATTACAGAAAGATCTCTCTCCTTAATCCTTACCGTAGATAACTAACTCATTCAGCTCAGACTTTATCATCAGGAAACTTTCTCTGACACATCCAACCTTTCATTCAGTAAATGTTTACCAAATATCAGGACTTGCCAGATGCCAAGGCCATAGCAATTAATAAGCCAGGCAAAGTCCCTGGCCTCATGAAGTTTAGCTTGCTGCACTGTAACTATTTGTGCCTTCATGTTCCCCACAAGACTGGGGAGTTTTTAGGTGTAAGGACAATGTCTAATCATCTTTGTATCGCTACTTCTCCACACAGGACCTGGTATAAAGTCTGGGCCTTTGCAAATAATTAGTAAATCAATATGGCATAATCACCTTTGTAAAAGAGATATATCAGATATTTAAAAAAAAAGAAAGAAAAATAGTATTCTCATATATATCACACTTCACTATTTATAAGACCAAATCAAACATATCAACATCTCTTTTATCCCCATAATTGTCCTGAAAAATAGAATTTGTAAATTGAGAGAGAGAGAGGGACCTTTGAGGTCACCCAGTTTTACTTCCCAGCCAATTCTTCAATGATTCCTATAACATCCAAACTTTGGTGACAAGGCATTCACTACAATTTCAGAGAACAGAATGAAGGCCCTTAAATGAACAGAAGCTGCTCCTTTCAACAATTAGTCCTAATCCTGGTTTTGTAGACCCTACCGACCAAAGAGGGAATTTTCTTCTAAATTCAGGTTTGTGAAGATGCGTCCAGGTAAGGTAGAGTGTATCATCCTCATTTTATTGATGAAGAAACTGAAGCTCAGAAAGGCAAATTGGCTTTCTTAAGGTTTAAAGCTACAAATTTAAAAATTAAGCCTAAAAGCCACATCTTCTAGTTCCAAGGTTAGAATTTTTAGAATATTATACAACTATTATGTATCCATAAAAATTAAAAATAAAAAAAATTATTAAGAAAAAGGAATTTTTGGAACATTCAAGTTGGAAGAGATATTCACTGTTTATTAAATCCAATTCCTTTAGTGGATAGATAGGAATTCTGAGGCCCAGGGTGGGGGAGTGACCAATGTGAGTGCCTCCCAGCCCAGGCTCTGCCTCAACCATACTGTCCTGACCCTTACCTCCATACCTGCCCATATCAGAACACAGGAAATAAAGACTTACCAAAGTATTAGAAGAATTATAATCCTCAGTTGACTTATCTGCAAGGGAAGAAAGACAAGGGACTTAGTCAAGAAGCAATTATGGTTACTCTTTTCTTGACAGCTAAGGAAGTCTATCTGATCAAGCACTAGTCAGGTTCAGAGAATAATTTTAATAATACATGACTGGTACTATGGGCTAGACATCATGCTAGGCAGAATATACATATCTCCTTTAATCCTCACTTATGGCTCTGAGTACTATTATATCCACTTATATAGATTTGGAAACTGAAGTTCAGAGAAATTAAGTGTAGTTGTGTGTCACTTAGTGATAGGGCTTTGTTCTGAGAAATGTACTATTAAGCGATTCTGTCATTGTGTGAACATCAGAGTGTACTTGCACAAACCAAGATGGTATAGGCTACAATATACCTAGGTTATATGGTATAGTGGCCTATTGCTCCTAAGATACAAACCTGTATAGCATGTTGCTGTACTGAAAACTGTAGGCAACTATAACATAATGGTAAGTATCTGTATATCCAAACAAATCTAAACATAGAAAAGGTATAGTAAAAATACAGTATCAAAGATAAAAAAGGGTACATCTGTATAGGGCACTTACCAAAAGGGAGCTTATAGGATGGAAGTTGCTCTCGGTGAGTCAGTGAGTGAGTGATGAGTCAATGTAAAAGCCCACCACATTATTGTACACTACTGTAGACTTTATCCACACTGTATACTTTTGCTACACTAAATTTATTTACAAGTTAAATAACAGTGCTACAATGTCATGACAGCTATGACATCACGAGGCGATAGGAATTTTTCAGCTCCCTTATAATCTTATAAGATCATCATCATACATGCAGTCCATTGTTGTAGCACACAACTGTAACTTGCCCAGGGTACACAAACAGGTTAAATAGAGGAATCAAGATTTGAATTCTGGTCTGATTCTAAATACTATGCTAGAACTATATCCACATCATCAGCTACAGCATCATCAGGCTTCAATGGCCAAGAAAATTTCCTGCATTCTAAGAGAAAGGGAAAAAATCCATAGTACCATCCTGAGCCATCCATGCCAAATCATGACCAGTCTATACCTTCAATTTTCTGCATCCATGTCTATTCCCCACAAGAACGGAAGGACTAGGGTTTAGGATAAAAGAGATATTAATCCAGTCAAGTCTAATTAAAGGCAGTATTTTGTTTTCTTAGACTCAAGCTCCATCAATGAAACAATTATCATATTTCACTGATTCTGAGATGTACATTTTTTTCACATTAACATCTCTGAAATAGAGATGTGTCCTATAATCAAAAGCATTTCATGGTTTACTTGGCAGCTTTTCTTCCCTTAGTGGCATATAAAATAATGGTGCAGCTTATAAGTAATGACATCTTGGACTTGAAGAAATAGGAAATGGAAACCCAATGGAGAGCTTAGCAAGAAAAGAAGTTAAAAGACCTGGTATTGTCTTTGATCTTGTTCTTTAATTCCTAAGGGTCTGAGAAGAAACTGACTTTGCCAGTTCACCACCAACGGAATTAAGGAGGAGAAATAGTCTACCAAATCCAACATATTCCACACCAAGAACCAAGCCCAGAGAATGTCTAAAATCCCAATTCCATCATATAAAAAAGTATTAAGTACAGCTTCTTTGGCCCAACACCAAATCATAAACCTACAAACCATGAAATAAGGCAGGCTCTGACAACATGCTGTTAAAACCAACCCTGAATAGACAGTTGTCCCCTGGATAAATCAATTCAGGATATACTTTAAACAAAATTCATATGTTTTTCTTGTCCAGAAGAATATCAGCTTAGGCAGAGTACAACACTATGCCTTCATTGCACTAGCCCTAATCTTATGTACTGCTAGTATTTTGGGGGACTGTGTATGTTGGTAATAAATGTAACTCTTACATAAAAACCAAGTAAACATTATTCCTTTAAAGATGATATAAAATTTCCATATATCAAAATCAAATTCCAAAGCACAGAATGACAGAACAGAAAGTACTTCTAACCCCTTCATTTTACAAATGAGTAGAATGGGGTTCAGAAAGGGAAAGAGACTGGTTCAAAGTCACATAAATTAGTGGCAAAATAGGGCTAAAACCCAGATGGGTTGTCAATCTACTCTGCTTTTTTCCCCTATCATATTAGCTATTAATTAGTACAAAAAAATCAAGTGTTGAAAGAAATAGGAAACTTGACAAAAAATGAACATGTAGGCTTGTGCTTGGGCTATCGACAGTAAAAGGTTTAAAGGCCTAAGTCTAAAACACACCTCTATTATATATCAGCTGAGTCACCTTGGGTTTATCATGTTAATTTCTCTGAGCCTAATTAGTTTGAATCTGTAAAATGGGGATAATATTTATAGTACTTGCCTTGACAATCCCCCAAAGCCATCATAAGAAACACCTGAGATAATTCACGTGTGAGTATATAAAAACTGAAGTAGTGCTATTATAACTAATAATTTGAGAGGAGGAGAGAGAAAGGAAAGATATGCCATTAAAAATAAACTATGCCAAATATACAATTTTGTTTAGAGTTGGGCCTTGTCTTCAACTTCTAGAAAATTTTAAAAATCTGCATTTACTTATATATACACATGAACAAATTTGTACACACAAAAGCAGATTTATGCACACACATTTATACATATATACTCAATATTATTCATATATGCTTGTACAAATGAACATACACACAATCACCTGAATGTGTATATTTATACATATGAATACTTCAGTGGACTTTAATTCCAAACATATGCAAACCCATGGACAGGGCTATGCCTCCATATACCTACATACATGCTACTTGCACATATCTACATACAAGCATTCAGAAAGACAAATTCTTCCAAAGACTTCATTGCTGAGGCTTTCAAAGACAATTTCCAATCTGATACCTCCATAACAAACTCCTAGCATAAACTCTAATTTCCTGACTAGAAAACTTTTCCACTCAGTAGCCTTCCCATCCCAATTCCTCCTTGGAACAACCCAGTCCCTCAACAGAAGAAATGAGACAGACTCAGCGGGGCCAGACCAGAGGAAGGAAATACTGCTGGGCACTACCATGGCAGCATGAGCGAAGCTGCAGTTTGTCATCCCCACCATCTGTGCCCTTTGATACAAGCCAGATACTGGCTGGGAAAGCATCCTTCAAAATTAGCTAGTTCACCTTCCCAACAATACTGCCCTTTGAAAGGAGGTAATGTGAACAAACAAAGAGTACCAGGACTGGGAATTAAAAGACTAGCCCGGCCATTGATTTGGCTTTCATGTCTGCAAAACAAGGGAAAGCTGATATATACTAAAATACTTCTTGTTCTAATGGCCTAAGATGCCATATAAATAAAGCAAGTCTCCAGAAATATAGGCTTCTCATAAGTTATACTAGGAAAAGAAACATTTCTCTGCTATGAAAGGAGGTGCTCCAAATAAAATTACTAGAAGCAAGTAGTAAATTCAAAATGTGCTCATCTAGGAATTAGGAAACCTGGCATTCTAATCCCAATTCTGCTATTAAAAACCCTCTGAAAAACACATTACCTTATAATATAGAGAGCATGTCTAAAGAACATCTATTATTTGCTTGTTTTTCATTTGACTGATAAAAATTAGTCCCCCGAGGAAGAAACTGGGCTTGCCTACTTAAAAGATACACATTGATGTTATTAAATAACTAATGATATTACCAAAAATGATGGTAATGACAGCTACATTTCCATGGTGATATTTTACAACCTACAAAGAACCTTCATATTGATGAGCTCATTTATTTCTCATCACAATGTCTTGAGACAGGAATTTTTATACCCATCAAGGCTCAAAGAAATGAAGTGACTGTTAAAACTTAGTAAGTGTCCAGAATCTAGACCTTCTAGCACAAAACCCATATCTTTATACATAATATCATGCTAATTTTTAAAAACATGTTTCAGAGTAAAGACTCAGGTTTGATATAAAAACCCATCATCATGGCTCTGAAATTCCAAAATTCCATCTTAATGAATGTGCCACTTCCACTCTTCCAATACTTTTTTCCCTTATCCCAGACCAATAGGCATGTAGAGCTTTCCAACCAGATTAAAACCTCTTGCTGAGACTGTCCTGGACACAGTCCTCATACCTGTAACACAGTCCTCATACCTGTAAAGCTCATGTACTTCTGGCTGTTGGAGGTCTTCTTTGAGTTGTAAAATTCCAACACATCCAAAACAGCCTGTGGATTTTTCTTCTGCTCGGATTTAGTGATATTTGATGTCTGAAGCAAGCGGGCCCACTGTTCTGGCATCCCCTAAAAGAGAGACATGCAAGGTTATAAGAAAGGCCCAGTCACATAGCCTGTTACCAAGCCTGCCACTTAGCAGATGTTTACTTAAGGAATGGAGATTAAAAAGCTTCTCTGGGTACAATTCTGGAGATGATGAAAGTGTCCCTCTCATGAACGCAAGAAGAATATAATCGGGGTCTCAGACAAAGATAGAAGCATCAGGAAGATGAAAAAGAATTGAAACTAACAGTGCATAGCCAGAACTCTAAAAGACCAAAGGCCTTTCTGTTAAAGGACTTACCGTAAACTCCCCTGTGACTGCATCAAAACCGACATGAATTGTGTGCTCAAAATCTGAAGGAAGAGAAATCTCTGGCCGCTCCTTCTCCTTCTTTTTATTTGCTGCAAGAGAAAGACGGAAAAGGAAAAAAAAACAGGGACATTATTTAGTTTTTAGGCTTATTTTAGCTCTTATGGAGCTATAGGCTCCTTTAGAGAGCAAGGTCTGTCTATTTTATATATGTATTTACAGAGCCCAATTACAGACCTGGATTGGAATAGATGCTCAACACATGTTTAAAGACTTAGTTTTTTCTTGAAGTAAAGTAAGGGAGGAGCCAAAAAAACATTTGTCAGAGTTAATAGTCCTGGTTATCCCACTAATTAGCCAGTCAATACAGGGCAAGTCATCTCTTTTGTGAAGTCCTCCCTGGTATCTAGTTTACCCTCTCTATTCCCACAACATCAATAGAGTAATTTCCTATTTTAAACGTTTATCTTCCCTATCAGACTGAGTTCTAAGTACAGGGGCCATGTCCAGTTCATCATAGATTCCGAGAGGCTAGAGCACACCTGGCACAAAATAGGTGCTCAGACGGTGAGTGAAGAAAGGAACAAATGACCAGACATTTACCTTAACTGGGCAAGGAGTCTACGCAACCTGCCTAAGACACGCAAACTCTCTGCAGGGCAGGAATAAATGTTTCATTTCACCAGCTCTAGCCTTTCTGTCACAAAACTTGTCACTCAGCCCTTATAAACTCTGTTTTAAAACCCTGCTGTCTAGAAGCCCAGTACACTAACCAAAAGAAATTCTGAAGTTCTAATGCCTCCACAGACCCAGCATAATTCTGATAAAACGTAGCAATATGGGGGTGGGGGACACAAGAAGGTCTAAAGTCCAAGACAGTTTTACCTCTACCTCACCATACATAGTCCAGAATCTCTGTTTTCCCATTTGAACAATGAAGAGGATGGACTAGATGATCCTAAGGGCGCTTTCAGCTCCTACATTCTGCGATTCTATGAAAACAGGAAGATGCACATTCTCAAAGCTGTCAATTTCTTCCTGAGACAGCATCCCAATTCTTAATGGGAATTTCATACATATTAATGTTATTTCATACAATCACCATAATGCTGAGAGGCAATTTTTACTTGCAGATTAGCAAACTGAGGAACAGACTTGCCTACAATCATTAAGTAATTGAAATCCAAAGGTCTGGCTTCAAAATCTTTTATATTCTACTTTAACACCCCTAAAGAATTTCAAGTTGAATTAAGAAAACATACTGTAGTGTAACAAGAAGAAGTAATATTAAGAATTTGCCACATATACCTAACATAATATACATTACTTTCCTTCATTCTTACAATCCTATGAGGTAGATATTACTACTGTCATTCTTACAATTCTATGAGAGAAATATTACTACTGTCGTTTTATAGATAGGGAAACAATAATTTACTCCTATAGCTGGTGAGAGCTAGGATTTGAACCCAGGTTTGATTCCAAAGGTTCTGTCTTCAGTATCTTCTTAAAAAATTATTACGGGTACATAATAGTTGTATATATTTACATGATACATGTGATGTTTTGATACAGGCATACAATATATATTAATCAAATCAGAGTAATTGGGGCATCCGTCACCCCAGAGTAGTTGGGGTACCTTAATAAGAACTATTTACCTGCATGTGAATTGCTAGGGTTTAAGCTATTTATGCACTTGGCAATTTCCCTCCCAGAAGCAGCTGCTTTGAGAAAGAGAAGGCTAAGGGTTATACCAGGGCCCCAAGTCAAGCAGTCATTTATGACATAAATCCATCTGTCTTTCTCATAGCTAGAATGCACGGGGCATGTGGCAGGGCTTTGGAACTTCTTTCTTTTCCAAACTGCTTTGTTTCTAAATTACCTCAGATCTAATCACTTAAAAGGTTTTAGGGAAGTATAACTATATTAATGTTTTATCTAGATTTTTATATTTTATATCAATATATTTTTACATATTATTTTTCTTATATATTATTAATATACGATATATCATAGGCACGGACTGTCAAATACAGGAGGAACTTTAGTAAGGGAGACCCAAAGAGAGAATGGCTCAGAGAATGAGTAGTTTACAGAAAAGAGCCCCAGGGAAATGAAGTCATTTAACACATGAACACACTGGGTAATGCTGAAGTCAGCTCTGCTCCTACTGGCCTGTGACCTTTGAATATACTCCATATATTCCCACCACCAAGTTTTTGCTCCCTTTTTCTCCTCCTTATATGGAATGCTCTACCTCTCATTCTCTCTGTCTCAACCATCTTTTAAAAACTGGCTCAAGTCCCACTTCTTCCAGGAAGGATTTCCTGACCTTTCCTCTCCCTGTGAATCCCCAAGGCACTGAACTTGTTACAACATCATACAACCAGTCATTTGCTGTCTTATATGATTCCTTGCTATTTTTAAGACCTAAAATGTAAGCTTCTTGAGGACCAAAACCATGGCTTCTAATTACAACCAATATACTTCTGAATCTCAACCTAGCACAGAGCTTACTAAGTTCAAGAACATCCTAGAAAGTATTAGGAAGTACCTTGGAGACCATGTAATTCCACTCCCTGAGGAAAGAGACCCTGAGAAGTAAATTGACTTGTTCTGATTCACGGAGCACATGGTTGTAAGACTCAGTTCACCTGGTCATGTATTTTATCCTTCATTATACGCCCAAGCCCTACTGACTGATTTGATTGGAAGCAACTACTGACTGGAATAATAGTTTAACAGACCAGACCTGGGGTTCAAGAACAGGAAGAGCCAGGCTGAAGTGGGAAAAGAAGGAAGTAGAGGTAAAAGAGAAATATCCAGGCCGGGTGCGGTGGCTCATGCCTGTAATCCTAGCACTCTGGGAGGCCAAGGCAGGCGAATCGCTCAAGGTCAGGAGTTTGAAACCAGCCTGAGCAAGAGTGAGACCCTGTCTCTACTAAAAATAGAAAGAAATTAATTGGCCAACTAAAAATATATAGAAAAAATTAGCCAGGCATGGTGGTGCGTGCCTGTAGTGCCAGCTACTCGGGAGGCTGAGGCAGGAGGATCGCTTGAGCCCAGGAGTTTGAGGTTGCTGTGAACTAGGCTGATGCCACGGCACTCTAGCCCGGGCAACAGAGTGAGACGCTGTCTCAAAAAAAAATAAATAAATAAAATAAAGATCCAATATTTAAGAAAAAGACATAAAGATTGCTAGCACATTTGATATTTGAAAAGCTCTATACACTTTAAGAATATCTAATAATCTGTAATATACTTGCAGAGTTCATAAAAAATCTGTACATATCTCAATATCTATCTATACATTTAGAGACATTTTATCATATATTATCTATGTGTATAAAAGTATATAAATGTCCCTTTCTCTATACAATATCTATACATTGTAGAGAGTAAGAAAAAACAACAGAGCAAATGTAACAAATGGTAACAATCATAGAATCTGGGTAAAGGGTTCAGAGGAGTACCTTGTGCTATTCATTCAACTTCTCTAAGTTTGAATTATGTCAAAATGCAAAGTTTAAAGAATATTTTATATACGTCTCGTACAAGATGATACTAATTTTGAAAGAGACCCTATTCTACCATTTGCTCTCCTCCTTTATACTTGAAGCAAGAACCCCACGATCAGTTTATGAACTTGTCCTTTAGAGTGCTTGTCACAAAATAACTTGGGATTTATTGAATTGTATCTTTCCCAGAGCATAGAAATATATAGGAAACCTCCCACTTTGTTTCACAAGGCCAACACAATCTTCATAACAGAATTTGACAAACTTAGCCCACAAAAAGCCATGAACCAATATGAATCATAAATAGAAACACAAACGTAGGAAACAAAATACTAGCTTACTCAATTCTGGCAATGTCTTAAGATAAACCATTCATAGGTAGGACTTATTTCAAAATTATAAGTTTAGTTCAGCATGAGGAAATCTACAGAAGTTAAAAGAGCCCATCTGAGTCTCTTGATAAATGACAAAGAGGCATTTTTCTTGAACACCTTTTTGCAAACTAGGAACAATAGAACACAATAAAGAATAACTATCAGAAATAAAAAAAGTATGTATTTTGGAGAGAAATACTAGAGGCATTACCACCCAGGTTAAAAATAAGAAAATTATACCCATTATTACTGCTATTACTCAACACTGTTCTGGGATTTCTTAACTTTAGGATTAACTATGTTTAAAAAATCCTGAAGACGCCACCAAAAAGCTATTAATGAATAAGACAGTTCTAATCAGATCCAATATAAATATATCAAAGCTTGACATTACACCAGGCATCAGGGGTTGGCAAACTTTGTCCATAAAGATCAGAGAGTAAATATGTTAGGTTTTGTGGGCCATACAGTCTCCGGAGCAACTACTTGGCTTTGCCATTGGAGCATGAAAGCAGCCATTGATAATGCATAATCAAATGGATGTGGCTGTGTTCCAATAAAACTTTATTTACAAAAACAGGCAGTGGGTTGGATTTGGCCCACTGGCCATAGTTTGCAGATCCCTACTTTACACCACAGAAAAAAGTTGATAGGAAAAAGTTATTTAAAACAGCAAAAAAAAAAAAAAAAAAAAATACACACACACACACATAGAAAGACCTAGAAATAAACTTTCTAAAGGGCAATCTGGCTATGTGCATCAAAAGTTAAATTGTGAGTACCCTTTCAACCCAATAATTCCATTTCTGGAACGTATTTAAGGATACATTTAGATAAGGACATAAAGATGTGTACACAAGGATGTTTATTACAGTGTTATTTACAATAAGAAAAGTTATCTACTGATATAATCCATGTCTATGAGGAAAACAGTTTTTAAAAACAGGTTACAGAGTAGTACACATATTATCAGCTAATTTTTAAAATATATGAGTGTGCAAATGAGGTTATGCATATGGACCTACACACAGAACAAAACCTGTAAAGAAATATACCCAATTGCCTTATTGGCAGTTATTTCCTAAAGGTAGATTTAGGAACAACTTTCTACTTTTTCCTCCTTTTTTATTTTCCCAACTGAGCTTGGAAATGAAATTTTTCACTTTTTAAAAGGAAACCAGCAAACAAAAAACCCCTGTGCTGAACAATTTACTCTCATTTCATGAAGGAGCCCATATACAGTATTCCCCTCAAACAAAGTACATCAGTACAGACTTTAATTTTTACATTATTGTAACCACTTCATGTCCTAAAGATAGAAATCTTTGGGTTACGAACTAATGTAAAAAGGAGATACAAGATCTGGAAATCTTATATTTTTCTTATCGTTTGGTGATATTTCTGTGTGTGTGATTATGCGTGTATGTACACATCTATCAAGGAAGAATAGCCAGAGAAGGGAAATAGGAAATGGACAAGAATGGCAGATGAACAACCCATGTGAATTAATGTCCTACAAGGAAATAAGTATAAGTAAACCCACTCCTCAAGGTCTTATTTATGGTATGGGGCTCTCACCTGTTGGGTTAGGGGGAAACCCTGACATTCTTGCAAATTTTCATTTATAATTGACCAAGACTAAGTGTGGGTCTCCTAATAGAAAATATAAGTCCATGTGATTTATATCTACTTGTAAAATTTAAGCACATTTTCCCTTCCAGTTGACAATAGGTATCTAATTATTTTGCCAAGAGTTTCACTTGTTATAAAGTGATACATATTTAATTTTCATGTACTTAAAAATCTTGGGGAAATGGAGATGGGAAAGAAAAAAATGACGATTCTTATAACTTCTCAGAAATTCTTTGTAGGTGTTACTGAATGCAAGTTACATAGCACAACTCAAAGTTGTCAAAAAGAGAAAAAAACGTATACTATTTTTGCCTTCTCAAAACAATTTTCTTATCTGGCTTTGAAATCTTCCCACTTTCCTCCTGAAGTGCTTTCTCCAATAGCTTAGCATAAAAATTAGATTCAATGAAAACAGAGTATCCTCCAGTAACAGGTATTTCCAACTTTGGGGGAGAGGGGAGTGTGTGTTTGACCACATACATGAGTCTGCGTATGTGTATGCACGTGTGAGTATGTGTGAGTGAGCTTGTCATTGCTAGAGAAGGCCAAGGGAGAAAAGTGAGTCTCCCTAGAGCCAACTTAGAAGTTAACAGGAACAATATGACAACCACAAGGTCATCCAGAGTTCTCAAAAGTGATGTCAAAAGATAATGAGGTGTTAAGTACATTTTGTAAACCATGACAATCCAGGACACAATGAACAAGAAATGAAGTTTACTCTGAACACAACAGACAAATAAGTATATTGATATAACATAATTTTCATTAATTATTCCTTTTCCCAATCTCAATCAAATGCTATTTATCCTTCAGCAGAACTTAATTATTACCGAATGCAAATGTAACCCACATGAGGCTTGCACTGAGATCTGGGATACCAGAATTCTGCAAAGTTTCTTTCCAATCTTCCACTTAAAAAATTCTTGGAAATGAATTTAGTAGAGTTAAAAAGTGAAAAGTCATGCTTCAAATCCTAAACTACACTTTTCTTGTCAAATATTGCTTTCTGTAATGTGTATCACCAAACCCCAGTAGAAACTTACCCTTCAACTTGAGGTCAACATTATGTCTCAGCCAAGGATAAACTCCATAGCTTGGCATATCTTCAGGAATTGGATTATTGTTTATCCAGCCATCACAAGCGAACCGGAAGAAATTATCACAAGGATCCACAGACAGATTTACTTTACTCAAGATGGCAGCAGCTATTTAAAAAGAAAATCATAGGATTAATGACAAGCACTGAATGTTGTGTACTGTTCTCTTCCAAATTAAACAACGATTTCATATCAACCAGTTCCCAAGCCTTGGCTTTTAAATTTCTCCTCAAATTACTTTCTGAATTAACTTCACTATATGAAATGACTTCATTCAGAGTGAGTGGATATTAATGCTATTGGTTTTTTCAAGACCATCCCTAACATCTGTGGGCCACGGGACAAGAACACAAATGGAGTATGTGGTTGATTATTTGCAAAGCTAAGTGTGACTCTTTTTTCCCATCCTGCGTGTCCTTTTGCAAAGTGACTTTGCTACTCTTCCCAGCAAGTGGTAGAGTCTATTTTCACTGCTTTGAATCTGGGCTGACCTTGTCACTTGCTTTGACCAACAGAATTGACAGAAGTAACTTCTTGTGAGTTTCAAAGCTAAGCCTTAAGAGCCCTTGTGCCGGCCGGGCGCGGTGGCTCACGCCTGTAATCCTAGCACTCTGGGAAGCCAAGGCGGGAGGATCACTCAAGGTCAGGAGTTCGAAAACAGCCTGAGCAAGAGCCAGACCCCGTCTCTACTAAAAATAGAAAGAAATTAATTGGCCAACTAAAAATATATAGAAAAAATTAGCCGGGCATGGTGGCACATGCCTGTAGTCCCAGCTACTCGTGAGGCTGAGGCAGGAGGATCGCTTGAGCCCAGGAGTCTGAGGTTGCTGTGAATTAGGCTGACGCCACGGCACTCACTCTAGCCCAGGCAACAGAGTGAGACTCAGGCTCAGAAAATAAAAAAACAAAAAAAGAGATCTTGTGCCTTCCATGTTAACTCCCTTTGAATGGAGCTCTGAGGTTGCTCCTTAAAGAAGCCTCCTGGAAGACAGGAGACCACATGGAAAAGAACCAAGCCAGCACCAACTGCCAGACATGTGACTGAGGCCATCACTGACCTTCCAGCCCAGGTGACCCTCCAGCTGAATGCAGCTGCATGAATGAGCCTATCAATATCAGCAGAGAAAGTATACCCTAAACATACAGAATCATGAGAAACAGTAAATCATTCTTGTTTCAGGCCTCTACGGTTTGGTGGTGGTTTGCTTCACAGCAAAGGTTAACCAAAACAGAGGCCCACATGTCATCTAAGTATTTTAACAATATATTTACAATATACTTTCATAAAGACCTGGAGGCCAGGTATGAATTCTTGAGCCCCTTGACATTCAATGTAACTCTCAGAGGAATAAAATCCAGGAAGAGACCAACACAGGCCCCGAAAGGAGCCATCTGGCAGGGAATTCTGGGGTGTAGCAGAGAGCTGCTAATGTGGCCCCAAGATTCCTTGATGAGGGGAAAGGCATGGCCAGAGGAGGGCCAAAGTGGGGTGTCCTAAATAAGGGGCCCAGGTCTAGGGACAGAACTCAGTATTTGTATTAAGTCAACAGACACAATAGACTGATCAACCAGGTTTTCCTCTTTCATAAGCCTATACACAATTACATACAGAAGGTAGTCCATAGGTAGAAAATTTGTGCATAAATATATATCCAGGAGCTTTAAAAGAAAATTTTACATTACAAAATGAAATGGTTTCAAAATTCCTAATACTGAACTTCAACTCTCTTCCAAGTGCCATACAATTGCTGGCTACCATGCTAGCACGAAGATATGCACCAACTGATTAAAAAGAAATAGCAGCCAATATTTTAATGACATTGGAAAGATGACATTCTGGGCAATTTTCATACTTTAATTAATGCCAGAATACATTTTTGTTTGAAGTAATGAAAATCCAATGAGTTTTCAGCTAAACATGAATGAATTGCCCCCCAAAAGTACAATCTTCGTAAATTTAGATATACATCTTACAGTTTGGTTACATGTGCGGTTCCGCCAGGTTTAAAAATAAGGCTAGCTATTTCTCTAGCCTAGACTTTTCTATGAAATTTCTAACAGCTTTTTGTCCTCAATGAAGTGAATAATATAAACACCCTAATTTCTATAGGACTTCAAAACCCCCGCAATTTTTTAACCTCCCACCCAAAAAAAAAACTAGCAAAAAATTGGTTTAGAAGTTTGATAAATTTCAAATTGGCTTAATTTTTGTTTTCCAGAACTAATCTGGTTGTCTCTAATTACATTTTTACTTACTGGTACTATTTTATCATTAATATTTAATATGCAAATATGCTAAAACATAAACATCTTCCTTTTGGTTTGCATTTATAGTTACTCTGTGCAGCCACAGAATGAATCTGCTATGTGATACCTCGGGGACATGGATCACACAGGTCTCAGTCCCACACAACATTTACAGTCACACAAGGGAGCCTTCACACACATCTTTACTCATATAAGTGCATTGTTTTCCGGCCTCCTTCCCAAACTTCCCCTGCCCCTAACCCTGAAACGTATCCTCTGCATCTCAGTATTCTTGCAGGTACCTAGAAAAACTGCAGGATCAGCTCTGACCTCGCCCCTGATACGAAAGCTGGGGAATACATCACTCACACTGAATTTGGAAAGGAGCCCGCTGAGTGAGAAAACTCTAGCTTCAGCCTCCCAATTCATCATTCACGATTCGCAGCGGGACACAGGGCTGCACTTTCTACAGGGAACTGTGACTTCAAATTGCAAGGGACCATAGTTGTCAAGACACCAAGACTCCTTTCCTCCTATTCAGCTCCATGGAGAAAACCCAGAGAGTATTGTTTTAATAAAAGAAATATGATGATGAAGGAAACCTGTGAAAGCTCAGGCTGTGTACTCTCCCAAGTCATCGCACATGAGGTTAATTGTCATGCAGTCTCCAGCTGGTGTTTATGTGGGAGAGGTGGAGGCATCCTCCCCATACACCAGCCTGAGTTTTTAGGTTTAATCAGGGCTCAAGGGAGAGGGTAGTAATAATAATAATTAGGCCGGGCGTAGTGGCTCATGCCTGTAATCTCAGCACTTTGGCAGGCCGAGGCAGGAGGCTCACTTGAGGCCAGGAGTTCAAGACCAACCTGACAAGACAGTAAAATCCCCATCTCTCTAAAAAAACAGAAAAATTAGGTGGGCATGACGGTATGTGTCTGTAGTCCCAGATACTTGGGAGGCTGAGGCAGGAGGATAGCTTGAGCCCAGGAGTTCGAGGTTACAGTGAGCTATGATTACACCATTGCACTCTAGCCTAGGTGATTGTGTGAGACCCCATCTCTATAAAAAAAAATAATAATAATTAATAATTAAATCACTAACATTGAGCATTTCTTTGTGCCAGGAACTATGCTAAGCCCTTTTCAAGCAATATGTCATCATCACAAACTCTAGAGTCAGATCACTTAGGTTTGAATGGGAGAACACCACGCAATAGCTAAGAACCTCGGGCAGGTTACTTAACCTTTCTGTGTCTCAGTTTCCTCACCTGTAAAATGGGGATAAAAATAGCACCCCAAAGGATCGTCATGCAAATTAAATGAGTATATATATGTAAAGGGCTTAGAACAGTGTTGGGTACATTGACACATAAATATGGTTGCCAGATAAAATATGGATGCCCAGGGGCATGGGACATACTTACACCAAAAGAAAGTAGTTATTGTAGATCTGCAATTCAGATGTAACCAAGCATCCTGCATGTTTGCATGTATTTAGCTAAACCTGGGAACTATATACATAAACAATAGCTATTACAATTCCACAATCACTTATCTGAAACTCTGAGGCTAGATAGGTTTCAGAGCTCATAGATTTTCAGATTTTGGAAAAGAAATATCATGTATATAACCACAGGTTATATAATACCTCTGCAATGTCTGGAGTGACAGCCCTGAAGTGGGTATATGAACATTTCTTTAGGAAACATACGCATATTCTCATAAGTGGGATGACTAAAGTCTAAAACAGCCTCATATGAGTTAAAATCAAGTTTTGCCACCAAAGGAATTGAGGTCTGAGAGTTGTAATGCTTTCTGGGTTTGGGGTTAAGGATTGAGCACCATGAACTTGAATTACTGCTACCAAAATTATTATTTTCTTTTATTCTCACAACCAGTATGATGAATAAAAACCGTTATTCCAATTTTACAGGTGGCGAAACTGAGGCTTAGGATGGTTATGTATTTAGCCCAGGATCATGTGGCTTGAAAATGGCCAGATCACACTTCAAACCCAAGCCAGTCTGCCTGCCCTTACTTGCTATCCTTAGCGTGCCCTTTGCTCATTTCTTTGCATTCTTGGTGCAACTCTTATTTTGCAAGAATAAGAGGACATGGAGAAGAGGAGGAAAGGAGAGTTACGGAGAGGGGGCATCTCAGAAATGATTGGCACCTGCTCAGAAACGGTCCAGAAGGCGATCAAACACTTCCCTCTTCTGAACATTCAGCATGTGCGCCCACGCACGCACGGCCTCTTGTTTAAGGCCCCAGCTTGGCCACAATTCCCCTGCCATGTGTACTCAACAGCTGTTCTGCAGACCCCTGGGCACACTGAAGTTCTTATTACACCAAAGAGGACCGTATCCTTGGTGAGCCTTTCACTACAGAAACAGCAAAAAAAATCGATATTTTTTTCTCAACATTAGAGAGCCATTCGCCAATGTGAAAATTAAAAACAGGACAGCAAGGCCAAACACACTGGCTGGAAGAAGGCGACATCAAATGTCAGTCTGTAAGTTTTACTCTTGCATTGTTACGATTCCTAATAAAGAAACAAAACTCGTGAAATAAGTGGCCCTCTATACAAAAAGTTGTCTAAACTCAAATTGAAAATTTCTGAGCTCAAAAATCTCAATTTCACACATCTGCAAGAACCCTACTACAGCAAAAGCAGCAGGTCACGTGAAGTCTAAAACTTCTCCTGGGCCGGGCATGGTGGCTCACGCCTGTAATTCTAGCACTCTGGGAGGCTGAGGCAGGCGGATCCTTTGAGCTCAGGAGTTCTAGACCAGCCTGAGCAAGAGCGAGACATCTATCTCTACTAAAAATAGAAAAAATTAGCCGGGCATGGTGGCGCATGCCTGTGGGCCCAGCTACTCAGGAGGCTGAGGCAGGAGGATCACATGAGTCCAGGAGTTTGAGGTTGCTGTGAGCTAGGCTGACGCCACGGTACTCTAGCCCAGGCAACAAAGGGAGACTCTGTCTCAAAAAATAAAATAAAGTAAAACTTCTCCTGATGGTCCCACCTAGTCCCTCAAACTACACCATGACATCCTCTCTCCACTGGAGAAAACCCCAGGTCAGCTGCTTAAGCTGGGAACAGGGAAGGGCCAGGGAGTTTCCAGATCATTCCAGAAGAAAGAGGGTCACCCTTCCAGGGATGATATCAAGAAGCTGAAATGGTTGTCTAGCCAGTAGACTCTAGTAGGTCTAGTGTTATGAAAAAAGAACAAAGGACCAGGCCCAAACAGAGTTGACTGGCATGGCCTCAAGGAAAACATGGAGAGGAGACAGACGGAGACACGAAGCCCAGCTCTGCTGCTAACTCAGGACATGGCCCTGGGCAGGTATTTAGCTTCTAGAAGCCTATATTTCCTCATCCATAAGTGGGACTGCTGATAGCACCCACTTCATAGGGGTCTTATGAAGGTTTTATGAGATGGTGCATAACACAGCCTGGTTAAAAATATATATATTGATCACTTAAGAATGGAACAAAAAAGAACTCTAATAACATAATTCTCTAAAGCATTACTTCTGTATATGGCCTCAGAGTTTACGAGCTCTTTCACCTGAGTCTTTCCCATCTCAATAAATGCCACCACCCAATCTAAGTGTCACCCCCAATTCTCTGCTTTTGCTCACAGCCCATATGGAACCCTTCAGCAGGCCCTCTACCTTCTAACCCCCTACACACCGTCCCTCCCCATATCTTGAATTCAAGCCAGCATTACCTCTCACCCAGCTCACTGAGGTAAGTCTCCTTCCCCGGGCGACCTTCTTGAATTCCTGCTCCCTGTGGTGTCTTCTCCACTCAGAAAGACTCCCTCGAACAGAGCTCTCCACAGAGAGATCTTTGTAAATGCTCATAAAATGTACTGTCACTTTCTTAAAACACACCAGAAGCTTTTTGCTGTGGCGTCAGCCTAGCTCACAGCAACCTAAAGCTCTTGGGCTCAATCAATCCTCCTGCCTCAGCCTCCTGAGTAGCTGGGACCACAGGCATGTGCCACCATGCCCGGCTAATTTTTTTGCATATTTTTAGTTGGCCAATTAATTTCTTTCTATTTTTAGTAGAGACGGGGGGGGGCGGGTCTCACTCTTGCTCAGGCTGGTTTCGAACTCCTTACCTTGAGTGATCCACCCGCCTCGGCCTCCCAGAGTGTTGGGATTACAGGCGTGAGCCACCACGTCCAGCCCAACACCAGAAGCTTTTGAGCACACTTAAGAAAAGCCCAAACTTACTGGCACCTGAGCCCCCACCCTTATCACCTGCACTCTGCTCCTCACCCAGCAAGCCCCTCTCATTCCCTAAGTCCGCAAAGCTCTTTGGGACCTTTGCCCCACCTGTTCCCCCCACCTGGCAAGCCCTTGCCTCAATCTTCATACAGCAGTTCCCTTCTCATCATTGAGGGTCACCTTCAAGGTCATGTCCTCAGACTTTTCAATCTAGCCATCGTATCACTTGCTTTCACATTATTCTATTTGAATATTTTTAAATTTTCTGCATAATATATGCCACTAGTTGATATTTTTCTTTTCTTCTTTTTAGAGACATGTTCTAACTATATTGCCCAGGCTGGCCTCAAGCGATCTTCCCACCGCAGCCTCCCAAGTAGCTGGGACTACAGGTGCATGCCACCACCATGCCTGGCTTGATGTTTTTCTTGTGCATTGATTGCCTTGTGTCTTATGTTCTCTTTCTTCACATACCTGCTTCACTGCCATATTCCAAACCTAACTCAGCGCCTGGCATGCATAAATAATAGGTGAATTTGTTCATTAATCTCTTAAGGCCAAGAGGAAAGTGAAAGGGCCACGTGCTTAATTTGTCCTGTGACATTTCCTTTGGAAAACGCACTGGCGTCTCTGCCCACTTCAAGAATGGGGGTGGGAGCTAGAATCCGGCTCCTACAAATCTAAGCCCTAACACTGATTTGGGGGGTGGAATCTAATAGCTATGTGTAGGGTCTCCCAGTTCCCCCTACTTTCTTTCTGTATCCTGATCGAAAATCACAGAGTGCCTTGACTGCTCTGTAACCAGCCAGGAGCAGGTTTTCCCCAGCAGGCTTAGACCCCAAACCAGGGCCTTGAACATTCCCAGACACTGACAAAAGCACCTAGGTTTGTTGCTCAAAACACTGAAAGAAACTGGCCCAAGCCCTGACCCCAAATTCCTTAAAACCTCACAAAAACTCCATGTGCTGACACCCCAGCTGTGGACACATCTAGGTAGAACACCCCTCTTCTCTCACTGTTGTGGGGATACACTGCCACACTCTATGTAAGTTCCCCTAATTAATGCTTTGGACTGATTACCCTCACACTTCTTTCTTTGGAATCCCAACTGGCCTTGTCTCAGGACACTTTGGGGCACTCCCTCATGAGAACTCCCCTGTCACCATTTTTCGGGTGACTCCAGCCACGCGCTCAATGGGACAAAACACTGTGGCAAAGCTGAGGCAACTCCAGCACTCATCTTCACCTTGAGGTCCCCACTGATACACAACCTGGTCACCTCAACAGAAGCTTGACTCATAATGCAGAATAGAAGGACCCAAAGGGATTCACAGTGACAGTGGAAGTGTGGATTTACAAAGGATCCCTGCTTAGCTGCAGGGCAGGGCAGACCCACTAAGCAGAAGGTACACAAAGACAGCTTAAGATAAATAGGAACCTAGAGCCAGCCGAGCCATCAGAAGGCAGATGGTGTCTGCCTGCGGATCTTAAGACAGGCCATTCAGCCTTCCAAGCCCCTTCCTGATTCCCTTAAAATGATGCCTGGAATATAGCACAGCTGTTTTCTGCAAGGAAAAGGGAAACAGGAAACCTAGGCTCCACTATTTCACACCAAAACTTGAAAGCAAACTTAAAATGTCTTCAAAATTGCATTTCGTACTTGGTAAGCCTCAAGCAAACAAAAGACTAAAAATACCACCTGTTTTCTCTTCCACTCCCCAAGGTACCATAATTATAACTTGACACAGGATGGAAAACTGTGACTTACCAGCTTCGATGCATTCTGGCTCCAGGCAGTACTCCTGTTTAGCTTGGAGACTTAGGAGACCTTGACTCACTGAAAAAAACAGACCAAAATAAATGACTGGCTTGTAGCAGACCACCAGCGGGTAAACCACCCTCATGCACACATGCAAGACATCTGATATCAGTTCATCCTTCTCAGTGTTGACACAGTATTCAAAAACCCAGTAGGAGCCAGGCGGGTGGCTCATGCCTGTAATCTCAACAGTTTGAGAGGCCAAGGTGAGAGAATTGCTTGAGGCCAGGAGTTCAAGACCAGCCTGAGCAACATAGCAAGACCCCTATCTCTACAAAAAATAGAAAAATTAGCCAGGTGTGGTGGTGTACACCTGTCGTCCCCCTCTACTCAAGAGGCTAAGTTAGGAGGATCGCTTGGGCCCAGGAGTTCTAGGTTGCAGTGAGCTATGATCACGCCACTGCACTTCAGCCAGGGCAACATTGCAAGACCCTATCTCAATTTGAAAAAAAAAAAAAAACAGTTGACTCAATGTCACAGAACCAGACTCTAAGCAATCTAGGTAAGTCTCTTGGTTGCTCTGAAACTCAGTTCTCGCGTATGGAAGACGAGTGACTGGGCACTGAATCAGTGCTCCTGAAAGTATGGTCCCCAGAGTAGCAGCAGCAGCACCTGGGAGCTTGTTAGAGATGCAGATTCTCAAACCCACTCCAGCCCTTCTGACTCAGCAATTCTGGGCATGGGGCCCAGCTCCAGGTGATTCTGACGCAAGCTCAGGTTGAAAACCACCGGGGTGAGATGATCTTTAAAGTCTCTTGTATCTCCGATTACCTGTGGTTTACGTTTCAAACTTTCACTCTTTGTGGTTATAACTACATCCTCATCTTAAGGATGGGAAAATTGAAACTTTTAAACTACGTCATTTGGAGCAAATCAGAGTGGATGGAGAAAGCTAGCGTGTGTGGCATTCAGAGCTCTGTTTTATCTAAACTATCCACACAGATATGGACAAAAAAGGGATGGGGCAAAGAGTATGCTATATACAACTCAGCCATCTAGCGACAGAGCCATTGTCTGCCTGCTCTGGACCCTACAAACCCTCCTCCCACCAAGCCCAGCCTAGCTTCCAGACATATGCAGCTTTGTGGATCAAGCTTCCAGCTACTTCCAAAAAAAATAATAAACCCTCCAAAATTGAAACAGCTTTCCACCAATGGCTTAATTTCCCCATGTGTCTGGCTGGCAACATTATCTAAATGGCTTTCTGCAGAAGTAGAGAAGGGAGCCCAATTTGTCAACTCCAGGTAGCACGTGGGCATTAGCAGATGTGACTTTTAAGATTTCAAAAATATTTTTAGAGCCGAGGAAGTTCTGGAGAATTCATTCTTGCTGTTCTCTGTGGACAGAAACGAGGAATTATTTGGAGATGTGGCCATGGGGAGATAAATGGTTGGGGGTGATGGTACCCAAGGCCCTACGTGGCAGGATCAGACAGTGTGGCAGTACCTATACTTCTTCTAGACATGGAAAATCTGCAGATCACTTCCCGGCATGGCAATTGTTATTATTTAGCAACCCACATTCTAAGAGGAGCCTGCTTTTTCTTTGTTGTTTTCTCTGCTACCATCTTCCAAACAGCCTTTTTTTTTTTACCTGTGTTCCGTTATAGATTCAAGAAAACTGCCTACAGAACAGCTCAGGTCTATTTTTAAGAAAAGAAATTTCTTAGCATAAAGGTGTGCTTTGATTTCTATAAAAAGCAAAAAAAGTAAAAATATATATGGGCAGCATAAAGATTAGTGTGGAATATTCCAACGTACTTGGGTGGTGGAACCATATGTTGACCAAATGGCCTTTAATGAGCATGTGTTGTTTTTTATAATGGAAAAATAAACTTTATTGTAAAAACTAATATTTTTATCATTCTAGACAATACCTTCTTGATCCTAGCCTTATTTTTTTAAAGCTAATGAAATAGTTAAAGACTTATTCCTTTCATGAAAAATAATTCTTGACCCAAAACCTCCAAGGAAGCAGAACGAAAATCAGATATCTTTATCCAATGATGAGTAAAAGGAAGGTTTTTAATTTAATCAATTAACTCGGACACAGACAAACCCAGCCCTTCAAGGAAGGGCATTATATCTGTGAGGGATTAAGATCCTACAAATAAATAAAGATTAAAAAACCCATCCAGGTAATGTGAAGGTGTAAGTGAATGAAATGGAGACAATAAAAATATTTTTAATACAAAAAATTAAAATGTTATTTTTTCTTGGTTAGGAGCTTTAAAGAAAACTTAAACAGCAGTTTGGTTTCTCATTTTAGATTTCTCTATAACCAGTGGAAATGCCGTCAGAGTGCACGAGCTAAATCCAGTCTACTGCCTGTTTCTGTGGCTATTACATTTTTTTTTCTTTATTGAAGTATACTTTACATATCATGCCTTTACTCTACTTTAAGTGTACAATTAAATGATTTTCAGTGAATTTACCGAGGTGTACAGCTAATCACATAAATCAGTTTTTGAGGAATTCCTTTCCCCTATTGAGACCCCTAATTCCGCTCCCCAACTACTTTTCAAGCATGTCCCACCCCTCCACAGTGCCCCCCCACGTCACTCAGACATGGGTTTACCCCCCAACCCCCAAATCCCTAGTGAACACTCCCACCATTTGATGATTGAGAAAAATCAAAAGAAAGCTAATATTTCATGACAAGTGAAAATTATATAAAATTCAAATTTCAGTGTCCATAAATCAGATTGTCTTGGCACACAGCCATGCCGATTTGCGTACATATTGTCTATGGCTGTTTTCACGCTACAACAGAGTTGAACAGCGGAGCCCATATGGCCTACAGAGCTGAAAATATTTGCTATCTGGCCTTTGACAGAAAAAATTTGCTGGCCACTGCATCTGAGAAACAGATTGTGGGTAGGAAGGAGAGGAGAAGGAGAAGAAGAAAGGACACTTGAAAATAAACTGGTTATAGGCATATATGTTTTAAATTCTAGTGCTCTAGGTTCTCTGAAACCACCACAAGGCCACTGGCAATCACTCTTCCTGCAGAAGCACTAAAGTTTCAAAGAGAGATTATCCTAGAGCCTCTGATACAAAGAAGAAGTAAGAAGGGATGCTAGAAATTACAGACATGTGACTGAAGACTGAACCTGGACAAAGTCGACCAGGAAGTGCCTTAAAGAGGTGACAACCCTAACTAGAATATTGTCATAAAAAGCAGTGCCTGGCAGGGTCCCTGGGGATTTTCAGACAAAGACTTTGCTAGGTGCAGAGTGGAGGTGGGTGGCAGAGCCTGGGGGCAGAGAGTGAGTCTGAAATATTGCAGAACTAATTGACAACAATAAGTATCCCTGAATGTACACATCCAAATGGACTCGGCCGCCTGAAGCAATGCCTCTCGAACTTGCATTTGCAAATGAATCCCCTGGGGATCTTGTGAAAATGCAGATTGTGAATCAGCAGGTATGGGAAGGAAAGCTCAAGCTCCTGATTGATGCTGATACCGCTGGTCCATGGACCACACTTTGAGAAGCAAAGATGGAAAGAGGCCACACCCTCAGTTTGTTCTTATTCTCCAATAAAATTAGAGCACCTCTTAGATATTCAAGGTGAGAGCCAGGTTTCTGGGCACACTGGAAAGAAGTTCTATTTTCTGTTTTATGTAGGCCTCCTTATCCATAATAGCATTGCCTGGCTTGATGAATTTTACTTTGCTCTGTTTCCAAAGAATCATTTTGTCCCAAAGAACAAAGATTTGCTGCCATGGAGAATCTTCCAACTAATATGCCACAGCCTCAGAATGTAATCACAAAAGGGGAGTTTCAAAAAAGTTTCAAGCCATGGTAACATCATTAAAAAGAGTACATATTTTTATAGCAGCACAATTCACAACTGCAAAGATGTGGAAACAACCCAAGTGCCCATCAATACTTGAGTGAATTAATAAAATGTGGTATATGCATACCATGGAGTTCTACTCAGCCACAAAAAACAATGGTGATCTAACACCTCTTGTATTATCCTGGACAGAGCTGGAACCCATTCTACTAAGTGAAATATCCCAAGAATGGAAAAACAAGCACTACATGTATTCACCAGCAAATTGGTATTAACTGATCAACACTTAAGTGCACATATAGTAACAACATCCATCGCGTGTCGGACAGGTGGGAAGGGGAGGGGGGGTGGGTATATTCACACCTGATGGGTGCAGTGTGCACCGTCTGGGGAGATGGACATGCTTGAAGCTCTGACTCGGTGGGGCAAGGGCAATAAATGGAACCTAAACATTCGTACCCCCATAATATGCTGAAATAAAAAAATAAATAAAATAAGAAAATTAACTCTCCCCTAAAAAAAAAAAAAAACAATAATCATTTGGATTTTAAGTTTGGGAGTGTTTGCAAAACCTCACCTTATAGTCACTTCCCACATGGTATGTAGTCTTTTGGCATGCCCATAGAATTTTTCCTCCAGTTTTGAATTTCAACTAAGGACACTTGTCTAAACCAAGTGCTGAGAAATCTCACAACAGTTTTCAAGAGCCGCAAATTCAGTTGCAGGAGTAGGAGGTTTAGCTTTACCAGAAAGCAATAAGCCCACCTAATTTTCTAAATCTTCAGCCACAGAAAACATGGAAAGATGGTTTGCTCATTTTAGCAGAGTTCTCAACCACACAACCCTAACTCTTTTAAAAGTTTAATTACTGGTTTTCTCCTGCCAAAATAAACATGGCCTCCTGCATCCTGTATATGCCAAGAAATGTTTCCAGGCTTGCTACACTTCAAGCTGCACCTAGAATCTCCTAAGTATAGGGCTTGCTCCTAGGTGACTTCAAGCTAATGAAGTATTATGGGTTGTATGAGAAAAATAAAAAGGATTCAGAAGCCTACAATTTTAGAACATTCCTCACCCCTTTCCAAGATAGTTGATTCTTTTTCATAGGAATACAGCTTTATCATCATACATACTCTCTGGGTACATCATTCTCACCGACAGTCCTTAAAATAATTGAATCACAATATCCTTCAAATCTTAGGAGGAAAGCCTCTGTTTTCCTTCATAATAAATTTTAAAACTAATAGAAAAGCAGAGTTAAAACTGCATCTCACCAGAGTCACTGGATTAGAAAGGGATTGAAGAATACTATTAGAGGTTCACTTTAAAGGACTGATTTGTATTCTGTGAATTAAGTTTCATGATTTGTTCAGACAAACATTAGCAAAAGTCAAATGGAAAGAAATGCCAGCATGGTTTTGATCACAAGGTGAAGTCTTTCCTCCTAAAATAAATGAAAGTATCTGACTTTAAATTTTATAAACCACTCATTTTGCTAAACATTTTCTGCCCAGTGCAACTGACTCCTCCAGCCACTTTAAGCCACTTATACTCACTTTGCCTTCTGGACTATACATTTGGTACTTGGGTATGTTTATTTATTGAACTTCCTAAAGAAAAGCCTTCTTTTTCATTTGCATATTGGATAGAAACTAAGGAGGCACCACCTACTAACACAAGCAAACAGTCACACACCTACGTTATGACAAGTTTTGCTAGCATAAAGCACAAGGAAACTTCTCGCACCTGCCCAATACCCCTGGCCTCCAGCGCGCCACTTACCTAGAAAGAGGATCGTGCCCAGCACCAAGGTACCACCGATGAACACGACCAGGGCAATTCGAGTGCCTCTGTTGGCTGTCTTTCTAGTCTCAACGCTGCTCCCTGTTTCTGCTTCCATCAGAAGGGCCAGAAAGAGCGCTCGAGAAGAAAGTCACTTTTCGTGGTTTGGTGGCTGGTCTCAAGAGGCTGTTAGGCGTTGACATCCAAAGCTCTCTTGCTCTTCTACTAATGGACGGCTTTAAAAAATTCCCGTCAGGGAATCTCCCCTCGCCACCCTTTTTCAAATAATCCTTCACAAATGAAATTTGAAAAACCAAAAATATTGGTTGCCTTGGCTTTCCCCCTGACTAGACAAAACAAACAGTGGTTGCTTTATCTTGGTGCTCTCCCTCAGCTAAGTCCCTCTCAACCGACTGCTTGGCAGGCTCTTCTCTCAAGCGTTCCGAGTATACATGTTTTACTATGTTCCTGAACAGATGTTTTAGCTATTTAAATGTATAGTCACTTGGGGAGGAAAAAAACAATTGCTTTATCAAAACTGGATTCTTGTCAAACTCCCCCAAACCATGATAAGTCAGGTGGTGAGGATTCGCCAGACCCACTTCAAGATCTCAATTAATCATGTAATTCTGTTGCAGCAATCATTCTGCTCGCCTGAATTGTCCTCATCAAAGATATTCTTTCAGTGTGTGAGTTCCTTTTTAAAGCCTTCTAAGAGTTCCTAGGATATCCTGGAGCATTTTATTTTAGGAACTTTGTGTATGATAGCATGTGCCAAAAATCAGAGTCATAGTCCGGTGCAGTGCAAAGTAGCAATTAAGACAACCTACAGAGGCTGATGGTTTGGACTGGAACTTTTTCTTAAGGAAGAAGAAAAAGCACTTCCTCTTTGCGGTGCTAAGAATTGGACAAAAAACAGTCAAGTGGATGAATTAAGCTTATTAGCAACCACAAAAGATATGGTGAAAGATTTTTGCTTTGCATGCTTCGGTGAAAAGTGCACCCATGCATTTTGTCCTTCATTTCCACTGCGGTAGCCACTGGTTAGTATGTTTTTGTGTTTACGTAAAGTATCCATTTCAGCAGGTTCCCCAGGATGAACTCAAAGGAAACTGGTTTTATTGGAAAGACGGATTAATGACTGGTCTCTGATTTCTTTGAGTATAATGATTTAAATTATAAAAATTTGCTTTCTTCACGGGAAAGAGCAACTGATATTCCAAGGCTACTGCTGAAATGATACAGATTTCATTATCTAATGATATAGATAGTCATTTGCAACACAATTACTACCCACCTGTTTTTGATTTGCTGGAGGTCATAAGACAGTGGGAGTGGGAGTGAGGAATTCAACTACATCTAGAAACCAGTAGAGCAATTTTCTCAATGCAAAACTTGTGTGCATGGCTTTGAGGGTCACATCAGAGCTCAGAGAGTGCTGATGGGCTCAGTATAACATAACCGCACATTCATGGTCCTATCTGACTTGTCTTAGGCAGTAAGCCCTTAGCATGAAATTCTCCCAACTTTTTGGGCTTATTCTATAACATACCTTACTTTCTGCTCACCTCATGTTGCCCCAGAGTCAAAAGAGCATAAGCCTTTGTCCAAGTTATGACATCATAATACGTTATAGCTGTCTTGTGCTCACTGACTGTTGATGTTATTTTGTTGCTATCATTCCATAACACATCCTAGCAGGCCTTTGGCCTCTAGCTTGGGACTCTCCCAAGAGTTTTTATACTTGACTCCATCATACATACTAGACCGTGAGCTCCATGAGGTCGGAATTGTGTCTGTCACATTCAATGCTGCAGCCCCGTCATTGACAGTTCCTGGCCCATCACAGTGAAGGGAGAATTAGGAGAAATAAAAATCATCCGAGTTAGCCCTAGTCACTTACTTTTTTTTTTTTTTTTTTTTTTGAGACAGAGTCTCACTCTGTTGCTCGGGCTAGAGTGCCGTGGCATCAGCCTAGCTCACAGCAACCTCAAACTCCTGGGCTCAAGCGATCCTCCTGCCTCAGCCTCCTGGGTGGCTGGGACTACAGGCACGTGCCACCATGCCCAGCTAATTTTTTCTATATATATTTTTAGTTGGCCAATTAATTTCTTTCTAATTTTGGTAGAGACAGGGTCTCGCTCTTGCTCAGGCTGGTCTCAAACTCCTGAGCTCAAATGATCCACCCGCCTCGGCCTCCCAGAGTGCTAGGATTACAGGCGTGAGCCACCATGCCCGGCCGTAGTCACTTACTCTTAAAAAGCAGTTTCAGGACCCTCAGACACTAGTGTCTTGTGGGGGGTCTTTTACTTCCTAATTCTTTGTAAATGCTCAGCTGGTAACGATACTTCCCATAAGCATAGTACATTTGTGTTAACCTCCTGGTAAACCTATATACTTGACAGCAAATATATTTTTAACTCTATTTTACAAATGAGGACACTGAAACCAAGGAACGGCCTCAGGTGACATGGGAAAATCAGAAATGGAAAGATGTGGAGAGGTAGGATCATTGCCATACACGGTGTGACTGCAAGCCTGACAAAGCTTCCTGTGCACAGAGCAGAGGACAGCCACCCAAGCATGACACCAGGACCCACTTCTTCCCTGTTTTCTTCCTCCTGCAAATCTCCTCACGCCTTTCAGGGTCCTCGACTGACATGTAATGATGGCTGTGGGTTGCCGGCTGGAGTAGGCTTCACTTGCCTTGGACTAGCAATTCCCCCAGAAGTGAGGGCGATTTGCAACTCCCCCTAAAATTATACCTATCCATCACTTACTGACAGGAAGTCATTCCTGAACACTCAGGTGCTGAGTGAAAACCCATTAAACGCCAAAATATTTCCATTAATTGTAACAGGAAAACTACGATGCATTCTAACCCAAACGAAAATATGCAGACACAGAAAAATGTATTAATTGAACAATGAAAACGAGTCTATAAAAGTAATAAACAACTTTCAGGATGCTAAAAATAAATATAGTTTGTTCATATAATGTGATGTAGTGAAGATTTCTTTCACTCAGCAAAGGAATAAAGGAAGACTTAAGAGTGGATGAGATTGATAGAGGAAAGGGTGCAGGTGAATCATTCATTATAAGGTTCATTCTGCATTCTGTGCCATTTTCTGCATTAATTTTTCAACCTTTTGGGAGACAATGATTATCTTGCACTCAAAATAAACTGCACTTTAAAATAAAGTAGCACAGAAAAGAAAATGCCTTTAGGGCAAAATAAAGAAGTTCAAAGCACAAAGAAATAATGAGTGCTCACAAGGCTAAAGCAGAGGTCTGTAAAGGAGAGTGCATCGCCCAAATCTGGCCTGGTTTTGTAAATAAAGTTGTACTGGAACCAAGACACCCCCATTTATTTGCAGATTAGCCATAATTGCTTTCCTGCTACAAGGACAAAGCTAAGTAGTTTTGCAACAGAGACATTTTGGCCTTCAAAACTTAGAATATTTACTCACTGGCCCCTTACAGAAAAAAATTTACTGATCCCTTGACTAAAGAGTAGTAAAAGATGGTATCTCTTCACCCTACCTTCCTGGCACACATACACAAAGCAAAATGTTCATCCACACTTGACCACCAACTCAAAATGTTTCCATTTGATAGTCTCTGAATAGAAGCTGTTGTATCAGGGAAATTGGTGAATGCCTTTTTGCCTGAAACTGTAATATTGAAACTACAGTATATTATTTAGTGTGTTTGGGGGATGCAAGTCATTATTTGGGAAAAAAAAGAGGGAGGTTTGTCCAAAAATGTTATAGCTTCTCCAGAGCTGTGAAAATTAGTTACGTGAAAAGTCACTATGCAAGGTAAGTCAGTTAATAGTCTGATCTACACCCACCTAATTGTTTGAATTAAGAACATCCAGGACTATCTTGGGCCTTAAATCAATCAATGAATCAACAGGAATGTGTTGAGCATTTCTTGGGTGCCTTGCCCTGTGCAAAGCCTCATGAGGGAAGACCAAGAAGCCATGCTGGAGATTCTGGACCAGCTTACTGGGCAGAGGCATAAAAATACTGCATTTGAAACCCTTGGCCACTTGGCCACAGAACCCTAAAGCACGCAGGCCTGGCTGTAAGGGAAGTAAGCACCCAGAGAAGCAGAAATCTCTGAGTGGTAGATTTGCTGGGAAGACTTCCAGAAGGAGCATTTACAAGAATGGGCAGCTTGCAGAAAGAAAGGACGGTTTCCAGATGGGTGAAAGCCTACCCCAATAGGGAACTTGCCTGGGCATTTATGGCTCTCCCTATAGGACTCACAGGTATAATTATTTATCCTGAGGTAACCAAATCTCCAACAACTTCAGCCCAAGCTGCTAACTGGCTGGGATGACAGCTGAAGCTGAGTCTTTATGCTAGACATAAGTGCATCTGGTCATTATTTAGATGTGCAGGGTCCTCTGTTTCAAGCAATAAAATCCCACGTGGGCCATAATTTCAGTGAGAAAGAAGGAAATGATTCAAATCCTGAAAAATGTTTTCATCCATCCTCCCAAGGAGGGAGGAGGGAGGAGGGAAGGAAGGAGAGGGAGAGAAAGTTCAGATCTGGGGACTGTGGTGGGCTCTGTTATTTATTGGCAGGTCCTTCAGATTAGGGGGGTTCAAATCCCAGGCCTTCCACTAATGAGAAACATTACTTACGTTATATCTGATCTTTCTAAACATCTTCCTTAGGTAGGTGTTCTTATCTCCTTTTACAGATAAGGAAACTGAAGTTTGGAGCTATTAAGTGATTTGCCAAAGGTCACAGGGCCAGCCAGTGTTTGTCTGAAGGCCAGAATGGTTTCCAATTCCAACCTCTTGTCTCTCTACCATGTTACTTGATAAGTTTGCTTATCAGGTAATTAGTGAAGGTAGGTGTAACATGTCAAAATGACATTTGAGCAGAGGAAAAGCGATAAACTATGCTTCCTTTAATTCTCTTGTTTTGAAGACTAATTATCAGGTTTTATTTCCTTACAGGGACAGAAGCCATCATTTAATATGGGGGGGGGTTCAGCTGAGGTATAAAAATAGCAATTCACTAACTATCTCCTGATTTGTTGTTGCTAACAATTGAACATTAGGAAGGATATGTACATCTGCAAGCCTAGCTATCCATGTATAGTACTTATTATTATACATAGTATAATAAGTGGATAGTACTAGCTTTCCATGTATAGTACTTATTGATTTCTGAGCCTAAAGGGGGATTTTATCCCTTGATTTTTCTCACCTCCTTGTCCATACAGCTATTATTTCTTCAGTGTTCACTCACTTTATGTACATTATCATAAGTCCTTACAGAAGTCCTACAATACAGGACTCTTTTGCCATGTTCTACAGGTAAGGACGCTGAAGCTAGCTGAGGATAAGTAATATTCTGAAGGTCACATGATAAGTAAATGACAGAGCCCAGCTGGAACTCAAATTTATGTAGTTCCTCTTTTGAAATGTACTGGGGACTTTGTTTTAAGCAGGTATGGTAAGATGACAGACAGGGAGAAGGGAGACAGCCTTTGAAAGAAGAGTTTATTACTCACAGTTTCCAAGATGACAGGGCACAGCAGGCCACACAGGGCCACATGGGAAAGTACGAGACTGAGTTCGGGGCAGAAGAAACAAGAGGAAACCACAGGCACTTTATTATGGTTTTCAAGGAAAGGAACAGGTGTGGCAGGGTAAGCAGCTGAGTAAGCTTAGGATTGGATAGCTTGAATAATTTCAGCGGGCTCTGGGCTATAGAGATCATCTCTAGTGCTCTGGTATCTGGCCCTGGGGTGATTTAGGGCAGGGGGATAGTGTCCTGGACTACAGGAGCCTGGTAGAATGAGGGGTGGGGGATGGGACATGGACTCAGGATTGGTTGGTTTGCATACTAAAGGCATGCTCACAGGCAAGTCTTTTACTATCTCTAGGAATTAGCTAACCCTGGGAGGGACAGTCCCTCCCTGGGTCTGCAAGGCACCAAAATGTCCATGCATCATAAAATATAGAAAATAAAAAACATGATTAATATAAACTTAGCTCCAAAACCCATAATACGTTTTCCAAAGCATTGCACTGCATAACACTTTTTCAAATGTAATAACTATTCATCCAACTAGTGCTTACTCACTGTATCCTCAAACTGATCGGTCCCACCCTTGCCCCCCAGTTAGACTACTAATCTATGGAAGTCTAAATGCCTTCGATTAATAACAGCCAATTGTTCAAGGAGGGCTTACTCAAATGTTTATGAGGGCAAGAGGCTTAGAGAAATAGGTCTCAAATTTGAGTGGCCACCAGAATCTTCTGGAAGGCTGGTTAAAACACGGATTGCTGGGCTCTTTCCCTAGAGTTTCTGATTCAGTAGGTCTCCGATGGACTGAAATTTGCATTTCTAATCAGCTCCCAGGTGATGCTGCTGCTGCTGCTACTACTACTCTCTGGGGACCTCATTTTGGGAACCCCTGGCTTAGGTCAACCATTAAATCTCTTTACAATGTGGTAAAGTGAACTGAAGAACCAAGAAAACTGAATGTTAAACTTATGTAGTGAAACCAGTGATGACTTTCAAAACATTTAGCAACCACTATGGCATGACACTGACCGGGAGGCTGAGGCCAGTATCAGTGGCCCCTTCTGTGCCAGGCACTATCTCTTAGTTGCTGGATCTGGAGAGTTCCAAGAGAGGGGTAGGGGTGGATGAGGATGCAGGGGGCCCAGAGCAGCAGCTATCCACATCTAGTGAGGAGGGGATTCAGTATTTAACAACAGTTGCAGCCGCACCGGCATGAACCAACTGAATTGCAGTCCTGAGTCAAATTTCAAACGGACTTATGAAGGCGCTTAAAATCCTTCAGTGGCTGCTGTCAGCTTTTAGGAAAATGTCAAAATGCTTCACATGGAGTTCCTGCATGATTGAACCCATGCAATCCTCCAGACTTACAGCTCCTCATTTACACCCGACACACCAGTCATTCTATACCCTTTCAAGTTCCCAAATGCACTAAACTTCACCCAGCCTTGGAAAAGATTTCTCCTTTTGCCTGAAAAACCATTTCTTCAAGAAACTCAGATGCATCTCAAATTTTACCTCTTCGAGAAAATCTTTCCAGACCCCACTTCTTATCAAGGTCACAGGGCGACCTATCATATCACTTAGATTCTCTTACGATAATCTCTTTGCGGAAAGTTGTCCCCTTAGACAGCATGTAAGTTGAAGGCATGCATTTACTATGTCTCATCAATTTTAGGGGGGACTTTTTCCAACCTTTAATATCTCTAGAAATAGAATGTACTTCATAACTGGTGGCAAGGCATAATTTGACAGTATTTTTCTTTCTTAATGATATGTAGTTTTATGATACATCTTACAATCACTTGTATCTTAGACTCGATGAAATACATTTTTTCTTCCCTGTATCCACATTTCCTTGTGCAACACTGAGCACATAGGATATGCTTTGGCTCTCAGCCTTATGCTGACCTTCTAGTGTGTTCAGTGCATGTTCGGCAGCTGGAAGCCCACAAACTACACTTCCCAGTCTCCCTTGCCAGCTGAGTTCCTGTTAGATTCTGTCAATGGGAGGTATTAAGGGGAGATTAGAAAACAAGAGAAATGTAGATGCCTGGTTTGGTTTTTGTTTTCTGCTCTTGGATCTATCTGGAGCTCCTGCAGGCAACTCAGAGTTCTTATAATAGAGGCCACAAATATGACAGCAGCAGGGGCATATGGCTGCAGGTGGCTGCAGCTGACTGTAGACTCCAGTAGCATCAGCAGGACTATGGCTCCTGGAGGCCCGCTCAGCAGCAGCAGCCTCAGAGGTGAGTGCACTGTGGACTTTAGGTCACATTCCTTTCCCCCTTTTGCTGCTCCAGCCTTAAGGGAAGTAGCAACCTTCTGCAATTACTGAACTCTGGGTAACATCATCTCCTTTGTTTCTTTCACTGTTCCACTGCCTTTGGGACTAATTCCCTGCATTAAATACACTCTGTTTGAAACACCTAGAGTGGTTTCTGCTTTTCTGACTGAATCCTAACAGCTACAGTTTCCTTCTCTTTCCTTTTTCCTAGCTATGCCATTCATGTTGATGTGTGTCTCTGTGGTGCCAGGCAGGATAGTGCAATGGTGACAGTGGTTAAGTACATGGTATCTGAGAGCAAACTCCCTGGATTGGATTCCTAGCATTGCTATTTACTTCTATGTGACCTTGAGAAAATTGCATAATCTCTCAGGGCCTCAATTTTGTCATCTGACAACAAGAGATAAAAATAGCCTCTATCATATGGAGTGATTATAAGATAAAGTGCTTAAAATGGTTTCTGAAGAAATGGTAGGCATTACTGTTATGCTTCTTAATATTTCATGTGTTTTGTCACCCATAGATATACCTGTGGATGTCTCCTACTGTGTTTTTTTAAATTTTTATTCAGGGATACCTATGCTTATTGGAGGTATTCAGTTCAGATTTATTGGAAAAGGGAAGGAGGAAGGGAAGAAGAAAGAATGGAAAGGAAAGGAGAGGTAAAGAGAGGAGAGTAGACGGAAGGAGAGGAGAGAGGGAGAGGGGGTGTGTTTTTTACCACGGTTTTTTTTAATGTCACTTTTTCTCTGGTCACTTCTCTGGCTCTTTCCCTACAGACCATGGTCAACCTCCAACCCTAGCTGGTTGTGTTCCTCTTGGTAGTAAGGGCAGCCATGTGTGTGCATACTCCTGTCTGCTTCCTCCAATCTTTGATTCATTTGAGGGCTGGGACCAGGACCATGATTTGGACATCTTATACCCCTGGGACCTGACAAAAAAGGCACTTAACATTGCAAGATGAATGCAACTGAAATCCCAATGAGATTACAGACGTAGGCTTGAAAACACTAGATTCCAAATGTGATTTTTGAGGCCAGAATGAAGAGAAAGGAAAAGAGAGGAACAATAACAAATTCTTTTTCTTAAGTTACTAGTTGTGGTCAAGGACAAGAGGGAAATCATTTCTTTCAGGATAGTGGTCACAGAGTATTGTTCACACCTCCTTTGGTGGGTTGTCACAATCATTTACCATTGGATTCCTTAATGGCATGTGTTCTTTGGATGCACCAAGCCTGGGGGCGGGGGCTTGTTTTGCTTTTTTGTTTTGTTTTTTTTCTTTGAGACAGAGTCTTGCTCTGTCTCCAGGGCTAGAGTGCTGTGGCGTCAGCCTAGCTGACAGCAACCTCAAACTCCTGGGCTCAAGTGATCCTCCTGCCCCAGCCTCCCGAGTAGCTGGGGTTACAGGTGCTCGCCACCATGCCTGGCTAATTTTTTGTCTCTATTTTTAGTTGCCCGGCTAATTTCTTTCTATTTTTAGTAGAGACGGGGTCTCGCTCTGGCTCAGGCTGGTCTCGAACTCCTGACCTCAAGTGATCCTCCCGCCTCCCGCCTCGGCCTCCCAGAGTGCTAGGATTACAGGTGTGAGCCACCACACCCGGCCAGCCAAGGCTGGTTTTTATCAAATCAAGACATATCCCTCTGCTCTAGAACATTCTGCCAATAGAATACTCAATGGGTAAAAAAAAGTATAGATGAACATAAAATAGGGCATTGTCTACAAATGGGGAAAGAGAACTAAAATTTTCAAATTTCAACTGATTATTTTCAGTTTGGTAATGCATTTGAAAGTTTTTGACTCTAAAAGAGCTTGTTTGACACAATATAATATTTTCCATTATTCCTCCAAACATAGCTAAATGAGTTACTCTCCATACTTTTTAAAAACTATAATATAGTTCCTCAAGCCTATCCCTACATTATAGGATCTAAGACAAGAGTATAAATGGAGGTCCAGCCACACACCACTTAAAGCTGTAAATCAGGCTACAAACTGTTAAATCAAATACATTCTATCCTCTAACCTTGCAAATACAGTTGACCCTTGAACAACATGGGTTTGCACTGCATAGATCCATTTATACCCGAATTTTTCTTTCAAGAAAAATTATCCCGAGTGTGCCTGCCTCCCCTTCCACCTCTTCCACCTCTGAAATAGCAAGACCAACCCCTCCTCTCACTCCTCCTCAGCCTAGTCAGTGTGAAGATGATGAGGGTGAAGACCTTTATGATGATCCACTTCTACTTAATGAACAGTAAATAGTAAATGTCTTCCTATGATTTTAATAACATTCTCTTTTCTCTGGTTTACTTTACTGTAAGAATACAGTATATAATGCATATAACATGCAAAATATGTGTTAATTCACCGTTGTTGGTAAGGCATCTGGTCAACCAAAGGCTATTAGTAGTTAAGTTTTTGGATTGCACATGGATTTTTCCATTGCACAGGGGGTTGGCACTGCTAACCCCTGTGTTGGTCAAGGGTCAACTGTGAATCTCATACCCACCTGGAAGGCCGGGTTCCAATTCACAATTCTCAGACTCCATGAAGTTCCGGGTAGAAACATGTTGGAGAGCTGGCGCTAGCCCTTGACCCACCCCTTTTCTCTGTTCACACCTCCCCTCACCAGCAGCACCGTGACCACCCACGGGATCCCAGGCACAGCCTTCCCTCAGGACAATGGAATGACAAACTGAGAAAGAGACCCCCATGGTCCCTGGAAGCGAGCTCTGAGTAAGTTTGGACAGGAAATTTTGAGTATTGGGGATACAAACTATGTTTTAGAAGGGGACACAGGCACATCCACTTGGCACTGCAGACCTTTCGCCCCATGGCAAGGGGCGTAGCCTGAGGAAAGGCAGAGTGGAGCCCTCTTGAAGCCAGGACCCAGGGCAGGGCCCCTCTTGTCCAGGGCTAAGGGCAAAACTGTAGCTCCTTATCACATAGCTTATGATATTAAATGAAATTAAATCCTTTCCCATCCAGTCTACCCAAATAAATTTAAATTACAAGAATTTTTTAAGCAGAGAAATATAGATTTCAGTTGTTGGGGATGAGCTACCCACCACAACTGAGGGCCTTGACAGCTACAGGGAAAAGGAAAAGACCTCAGTTATGGGTTCTTTTTTATTATTTTTTTTTTTTTAATTTTTTTCTTTTTTTTTTTTTTTTTGTTGGTGGGTTCTTCACTAAAGTAATTTATGCAAGTTCATTTAAAGAGTCAATGTTTTTTTAACATGTCAAATTCTAGGAATTGAGGCCGGGCATGGTGGCTCACGCCTGTAATCCTAGCACTATGGGAGGCCGAGGTGGGAGGATTGCTCAAGGTCAGGAGTTCGAAACCAGCCTGAGCAAGAGCGAGACCCCATCTCTACTAAAAATAAAAAGAAAATTAATTGGTTAACTAAAAATATACAGAAAACATTAGCCAGGCATGGTGGCACATGCCTGTAGTCCCAGCTACTTGGAAGGCTGAGGCAGAAGGATCGCTTGAGCCCAGGAGTTTGAGGTTGCTGTGAGCAAGGCTGATGCCACGGCACTTTAGCCTGGGCAACAGAGTGAGACTCTGTCTCAAAAAAAAAAAAAAAAAAAGAAATTCTAGGAATTGTGTTAGTATTATATGAAATACATCAGATGATATATGAATTTCAATAATGTAATACATTATGCAAACAGAAAAGATCATTTGTCTTCCTAAGGAGGTGATAAATACTACATTACACAATAGACTGCTTCGCTGATACTATTAGCCATGAATTCCACTTGGAGTTTACTGCTCATCTCAAAGGCTTAGCATTAGTTAACTATTATATAATAACTCCCAGTCATAACCACTCAAAGGATCGATTCTGTTTAATCACTGATGTTCCTGTAATGGTGAAAAGGCTGTAGTATTTTTGTTTGAAGCTAGCACACCAAGTCCCATGGTATGGTATAATTAAGAACAACTGTTTACTTTTTCTTAAATTCAACACCCCTCACCCCCACCTCAAAAGCTAGACATTAAAGTACTAAATATAATGATCTTGGTAAACCAAATTGCTATGTTCCTGGCAGCCCTTCCCTGCTGTTTCCCTTAAACATTTCTATCTGAAATGATGATGAATAAAAAAAGAAAAAAAGAAACCTGGAAAATATACAGCTATCCCTTGACTGTGTCTTCCACCTAACCATCAGCGTTTCCGTCTGAGTGCTTAAAAACACTCACTCACTCTCTCCTTCCTCTGTCCCTTTTTGGCCATTTTAGATCATTACTTGTATTGTTTCAAATGTCCGTGGCACATGCTATGCAGGATGATGAGACACAGCCCACTGTTTTATGTCCGTGAGTTAGTCTCCCTGCGTAGACTGGAGGACATGGACATTCTCGAGTGCCTTCAGTCCTCTTGCTTCTCTCAGAACCCATGCCAGGGCCTGACATATAGGAAGGACCCATAATGTTACTCAATAAATAAATGATCGCCTTGTTGTCCTCATGAACTGAGAGTTATTCTGACATAAAGAATATCAGAGTCCATTCTCCATGGAAGTGAATTAACCCAGTACATTACCTCTACAAATTTTGAAATCTGAGAATCAGAACCCCAAATATAAGATCCTAGGTGACTCCAACCAAATCCCACTGGGTAGGGAATGACATACAAAGAAATCCGAGAACTTAGTGGAAAGACAAGACTGACAAGGCATGCCTTTATGGAATCTTTTTAAGATGTACTTTGTTTTAATTACATTTTATAATCATCAGGAGACTAGCTGTGGCTATGCTTTTAAAAACAGTTGAACATTGCACTTAATCCAAGGTTATTTTTTATTATTTTTTTTATTTTATTTATTTATTTATTTATTTTTTTGAGACAGAGTCTCACTCTGTTGCCCGGGCTAGAGTGCCGTGGCGTCACCCTAGCTCACAGCAACCTCAAACTCCTGGGCTGAAGCGATCCTTCTGCCTCAAGGTTATTTTTTAGAGGTGAAATGAAAGGACATCAGATTCTGGAAATACTTAGAGAGGAATCATTCTGAAAGGGGTTGGAATAAGTGATCAATATAATATGGCAGCTGCTGCCTTTTTTCTATTTTCAGCTACCCTCTTTTAAATGTCTTTTAATACTGTGAGCTGCCTCTGATTACTTTGGGGAATAGATGGGTTATAAAATATAAATAAAGAGAGATAACCACATGGATTTCATTGCTTAGCTAAGCACAATTTTGTGGTCATTAAAACACCAAGTAATGTTTCTTTTTTAAGGTGGTACATGGGGCCTACCTTAACACATTTACTAGCATTTGAATTGTTCCCAGGATACAGCTGAGTTTTTGGTGGATTTCACCTGCTGACCTGAAGTGCTCTGTCCACAAAATTAACCTTAGGTATAACTGCCATATTTGATGAAAATATTTTATTCATAGCATCTTCAGTAATTTGTCATAATGCAATGGTTTGGCCTATGATAACTAATTTCATATAACTTAGCTGTTAATTTAAATGTTTAAATGTTTAAATTTAATGTTTAAAAATATACGGTGGGCTATCTAAAACTAATTTCATCTAGACTGTGATCAACATCTTTTTCCCCTTTTGTGACATTCTAAGATAAAATATTATCTATTAGCATTCTGTAGCTATCTGAATATCTTTTTTAAAGTACATTTTTGGCACAGCTCCATCAACTATCACTTTCTCAAAGTCCAAAAAAGCCTTTGGACCTAGAAACAGGCTCATGAATAAATGAATAACTTGATATAGGACAACAAATGAATTTTAAATTATTCGGAAATCAATGAATGATTTAATCAAAGCTACTGGGGCAAGCAGTGATCACAATGGGAGAAAAATATTCTTACAACTCTTAGCACATAGCATACCAAAAAAACCCAAGAACAAAGTCTTTCCTCACATCCTACAAAAAAAAAGGAATACCAGATAAATGAAAGCCCTAATTATAAAAAACAAAAGTTTAAAACATTGAAAAAAATATATGTATATATAAGGAAAATCGAGCTAGGCAAAGGTTTCTAAAACAAGACACAATAAACACATACTTACTATAAAGGAAACAGTCTGAAAAATTTGACTACATTAAAATAAACTTCTGAGCCAGGCGCGGTGGCTCATGCCTGTAATCCTAGCACTCCGGGAGGCCGAGGCGGGTGGATCATTTGAGCTCAGGAGTTCAAGACTAGCCTGAGCAAGAGCATGACCCCGTCTCTACTAAAAATAGAAAGAAATTATATGGACAACTAAAAATATGTATAGAAAACATTAGCTGGGCATGGTGACACATGCCTGTAGTCCCAGCTACTTGGGAGGCTGAGGCAGGAGGATCACTTGAGCCCAGGAATTTGAGGTTGCTGTGAGCTAGGCTGACACCACGGCACTCTAGCCCGGGCAACAGAGTGAGACTCTGTCTCAAAAAATAAAATAAACTTCTGGGCATCCAAAAATATTAAAAATGAAAAGACAAGCTACAGACAGGAGTAAATACTTTTAACAATATAAGCAACAAAGGATTATTATCCTGAAGATTTACAGATCAATAAAAAAATAAAAGCCCAATAACCAAATGGACAAAAGGCAGGCACTTTTCCAAAGAGGAACACTGGCCAATAACTTATAAAAATGTGCCCAACATCATTAGTACTCAGGTAAATGAAAATTTAAACTACAAGAAATGACCATTTCTCACCTCCAGACTGGTAAAAATGTCAAAGTCTACAACGCCAAGTATTGGCAATGGAGCAATTTCAACTTTCATACCCTGATCAAAAGGGTGTAAATTGGTACACAACTTTGGAAAGCAACTTGCCAACATCTAATAGATTTGAAGTCTAGAGATGCAGACATGTGGGAAGGTACTAGAATAACTGTTTGCTGTCGTTTGTTTGTTTTCAGTGAGTGTACAATGAGGTGCCCTTCCTAAAGGAATTGCGAAGTTCGAGTCCAGGAGCCAAGCAGTGGGAAGTAGCAGATAGAAAAAGGACACAATTATATTATAGGTCACTTCTGATAAATTTTGCCAAGTACCTTCCTAATTTCTGCCGTCTTTTGTTTATTAGCCCTTCACATGCAATGACTTCAGCGGCTCATAGGATGTTTTAAAGGAGCCCTTTGGCACGTTGACAAAAACCCATAGTTATGTGAATATTTTCCAACTTCTCCATTGCTGTTTTCCTAGTATCATTATTGTAGCATTCTGATTCCTCCATGAGGATGGGGTTTTTTTTTAATTTTTTATTTCAGCATATTACAAGGGTACGAATGTTTACGTTACATATATTGATTTTGCCCCACCAAGTCAGAGCTTCAAGCGTGTCCATCCCCCAGACGGTGCGCACCACACCCATTAGGTGTGAATATACCCATCCCCTCCTCCCCTCTCCCACCTGCCCGACACCCAGTGAATGTTATTACTGTATGTGCACATAAGTCTTGATCAATTAATATCAATTTGATGGTGAGTCCATGAGGATGTTGACATCAGTCTTCCAAGTTTTGAAGGGCTGGGAATTTAGGCCTCGTTAAATGCATTTGTTCCATGAAAGAGAAAGCTGGTCATCTTTTTTGGTCGTTAATTTCTTTCTCCATTATGTCAGCGCCTAGCTGAAACATAAATTAGTCACTATTCTTACCATTTATGTTGAATCACCTGCTAAGTCCTTTGTATGTTACTGTGTCTTCCATAGCCAAATCACCAGACGTGTTACCTTTTTGATGATTTACATTTCATATTATCTCAATGATCATTTATATTTTCATTTTCTCTTTATTGAGTGCTCTGTGACTGCCAGCCTCTGGGGATGTGAAACTCCATAGGGCATGATCCCTACCCACTAAGCGCTTATAGAGTTTCTCAATGTAAATATCTAACCTTAACTTTTTCAAACATACAAATGGAAGATCGCCCAATCCTCCCTTAAATGAGTCCTTCCAGGACACATCAAGAACATTTAACATCTTTGCCACCTTCATTTAACAATCATTTAATATAGCCACTTAACTTGGGGACATGTGGAGAAATTAGAGGGAAAATTTGAGCATTTGAGGAAATTAAATAGGTTTTTAAAAACTAAACCAATTCCATACAATTGTTCTTGGTGAATGTAAAGACTGAAGAGAGTGTGGCCATCAGTGTTCCTTCAGATCCTGCCACCTCATTTCTTTTCAAGGCAGCAGTGGCACAATATATTCATAATAGGCAATTTGGCTGCACTGGTATAAATTCTAATTTTGTATAACTGATTTTTGAAACCTGATGCTTGCTGATAAATGATAAAAGCTAAAATTTGAGCACTTAATCCGTGCCAGGCACCAATCAAAGCATGGATTTCTTTTTTCATTTGATCCCCACAACAATCTGGAGAGAGATGCTGTTACTCCTATCTTACAGCTGCACAAACAGAGGGCCAATGTCCCAGAGCTACGAGGTGGCAGAGCCAGCATTTGAAGTCAGTAGTCTGGGTCAAGAGCCACTGCTCAAAACCACTTTTACATTGTGCATCCCATAAAGTCTTTGCAGGAGTCGACATTGCTTGCTGTGAGTGGGATGCATACGTAGTAACATCACTGTGTACGTGTGAAGCAGCACTGACTTTTATGCCTGGAAATTTAGGATGATTTCTCAAGTGAGTCTTGATCCTACTACTTTAGTAAAGGCAAGAAGTGGAGAGAAGGAACAATGATGCCTTGTAACTGAACTTCCATGTCAAAGGCTAAAATCCAATTTAGTCTTGTGTTTCAGGTTCCCTAATTACGAAGAGAATATGTTCACCAAGTGGAGCCTTTCCTCAGATTCCAGAACAGTGTTTCTTCCAGGGAACCACAAACTTTGGCATTTCATACCAATGTAGGATGTCTCTGCACTTCACAGTACGTAGGAGGTGCCTGTTAGTGCTTTTGGTTATTTCCTTCAAAGATTTTAATATCTCTTTGCTAATAAAAGGCCATCTGTTGCTTAAAGTGTGATACAGGGCTATAGGATTCATTTGTCAGAGTCAAGCTAGACTGCTGCTATCTGTGGGAAAGAAATATTCCCATTTCTTTAAATACCGTTAATTCTGATTTGGGGGCATTAAGCACTCCTTGGATTTTACAGTAAACTGTGGAGTCAAATGTGGTAGATCAAATCTCTTTTCCAATTCTTTACTCCCCTATCATCCATCTCCTTGCCGTAACCTCATGATTGGCAGAGTGTACTTCCTCATCTCTTGGCCTTGGCCATGCAATGTGGTGTGGCCAATGGAATACTGACAGACATGGCGCACACAGAGGCTTGACACGGACACGTGCTAGACTCATTGTGCCCTTCCTCTTGCATTCCTGCCTTTCATCATGAGAACCTGTCTCAGGTAGCCATTGCTCCAAGGAGGATCACAGACATGTAATTCTGGGGGCTGGGAAGTCCAAGATCAAGGTGTCAGCAAAGTTAGGTTTCTTCTGACAGCTGTGAAGATCAGTTCCATGCCTTTATCCTAGCTTCTGGTAGCCTCAGGTGTTCCTTAGCCTGTAGAGGGCATTCTCCCTGTGTGTGTGTGTCTGCGTCCAAATGTCTGCTTTTTATAAGGACATCAGTCATATCAGATAAGGGCCCATCCTAAGGACCTCATTTTATCATCTGCAAAGACCCTATTTCCAAATAAGGTCACATTCACAGGTACTGGGGGTTAGGACTTCAACATTTTTCTGAACAACACAATTCATCCATAACACTATCTTAGATGTCTTTCTAGCTGGAGGGGTGAGTGAGGAAATTAGACTGGAACAGTCTTTTGGTTAACAAGAAATTTACGAATTTGCCTTTTTACATAGCTGTTGCAGGGCTAAATAGTATTAGGTTTTGCTGTGTCTTCTAAATGTTCAGTGTTTTATAAAGCACTTGTATTAATGACCTCCATCCTTGCCCATCCCTTACACTAAAACGTGTACTTTTTTTTTTTTTTTTTTTGAGACAGTCTCAGTCTGTTGCCCAGGCTAGAGTGCCGTGGCATCAGCCCAGCTCACAGCAACCTCAAACTCCTGGGCTCAAGCAATCCTTCTGCCTCAGCCTCCCGAGTAGCTGGGACTACAGGCATGCGCCACCATGCC
>CAUYMX010026953.1:0-41733 GCA_963573855.1 Lepilemur septentrionalis | reverse complement strand
AGCCTAGCTCACAGCAACCTCAAACTCCTGGGCTCAAGCGATCCTACTGCCTCAGCCTCCCGAGTAGCTGGGACTACAGGCATGCACCACCATGCCCGGCTAATTTTTTCTATATATTTTTAGTTGGCCAATTAATTTCTTCCTATTTTTAAGTAGAGACAGGGTCTCGCTCTTGCTCAGGCTGGTTTGGAACTCCTTGAGCAATCCGCCCGCCTCGGCCTCCCAGAGTGCTAGGATTACAGGCATGAGCCACCGCGCCCAGCCTCACTCACTTATTTTTAACAATTATTAAATTGCTCATGAAAATTTCATGAGACATTAAAGCTAGCTGTCATTTCCAGTTATTTTTGTTGACAAATTAGAAAGTGTCAAAAATATCACAGAAGCAAATAAACTGAAAAGTTAAACATCATTCTTCCCTTTCTTTCTCTTTAAACTTTACTTCCAGTACTGACATTAATCAAGCAATTATATTCACATGCATTCAACTCTGAGGTTGGATTCATACTTTTATGGTCTTAAACATCTATTAGAGACAACACAAACCTTTCTGACCAGTAAACCTAGTCAAAAAACCTAATAATTCTGAAAACATTTCTATTTTTATTTTACCAACAATGTGAAAACTAGTTTTATTTTCCTAAGACTGCCCCAGATCATATGAACTAAAAGGAAGTTGGGTTAGTTTCTATATTTCTGAACATTGTAGGAATATTTAATTTATATTAGCAGTCATTTATCTCAATGACAATTTGAATATAACTCCATTAAGGGACTTCATAAATTAGTAATACCATCTGGAGGTAAAAAAAAATTACCAAATAGACATAACATACAAACATACATACCTAAATATACATAAACATATAGATAGACACAAAGATCTTATATAGCTTTTATTCTAAAATTTTAGTCACAAATCAATAATACAAACTGGTTTATCTCCACATATATTTTTATCCAAATTGTGTTCCTGACAAAAATGAATCACCTTCAGATTACTTGCATGTGCACATGGCTAAAACTTTTTTTACTAATATTTGTGGGAAAGATTTAAGATTTTTCATTTGTCAGTTTCCAAATATTTTCCTCAATTTTTTTGTTTTTTTTTTTTTTGAGACAGAGTCTCATTCTGTTGCCTGGGCTACAGTGCCGTGACGTCAGCCTAGCTCACAGCAACCTCAAACTCCTGGGCTCAAGCGATCCTTCTGCCTCAGCCCCCCGAGTAGCTAGGACTACAGGCATGTGCGACCCTGCCCGGCTAATTTTTTCTATATATATTTTTAGTTGGCCAATTAGTTTCTTTCTATTTATAGTAGAGACGGGGTCTCACTCTTGCTCAGGCTGGTTTCGAACTCCTGACCTTGAGCGATCCTCCTGCCTCGGCCTCCCAGAGTGCTAGGATTACAGGTGTGAGCCACCGCGACCGGCCTCCTCCATTTTTTTAGTCATAAATTTCCCCACATGGGGAATTTTATTGATGGCTCTACTTTATTTCTTCCCAAAAGACCAACTGTAACCAAATGAAATAAACATAACCTCAAGATTTTATTGTCCTCATAATAAAACAAAAGACTCTTAGAACTGGATCGCTTGGCCCTTTCTCTTCCCTCTCCCAGTTCAAACTGTTTGCATTTCTAAATAGCCAGCATTCTCTTAGATCTTCAGTTGGGCTGGACATACTCAAGCCTCAGCACAGTCTTCTCTTTGTACTTTTAGCCTTTTTCTGGAAAATCGGCTTAGTCTGCCCACCATAGCCACTCTGCTTCCTGTCATAATGCCACTTTCCCTGGGCATAGAGAATCCTTGTCCTTCTTGTACTGTGTCACTTTGTGGGGTTGGTGCTTGCCACATTTCTTGAAGTCTGGTGGGTTTTAGGAACGTTTACCATGTTAACGTGAGCACTATCGGCAACAAAAGCTCCTCCATTTTTCAGACAGACCAAGGTTTCTAATGAAGATCCTAAAATTTTGAATTTACTAAGTTCCAACTTAGCTTCTGTTTGTTACCAGATTACTGAGTTCAGGGTGAAACCCATTAACAAATAGGGCAAACAAAGCATTTTCTATGCCTGACTCAGCATATATAGCTCTTAGCTCAAGAATTTGACTAGGGTAGTTAAAGAAAGGTAAAGGTAGTTAAAGAAACAAACCTGCTTGACCTGAAGGCTTAATTTTATAAATACTGTATCCAGCTTTCTTTTTTTTTCTTTAGGGTGTGATGGTAACTAGGCGAACAGGTTAGCAGATTCAATTTTTCTTTTTTCTTTTTTTTTTTTTGAGACAGATTCTCACTCTGCTGCCCGGGCTAGAGTGAGTGCCGTGGTGTCAGCCTAGCTCACAGCAACCTCAAACTCCTGGGCTCAAGCGATCTTCCTGCCTCAGCCTCCCGAGTAGCTGGGACTACAGGCACGCGCCACCATGCCTGGCTAATTTTTTTCTATATATATTTAGTTGGCCAATTAATTTCTTTCTATTTATAGTAGAGACGAGGTCTCACTCTTGCTCAGGCTGGTTTCGAACTCCTGACCTTGAGCAATCCGCCCGCCTCGGCCTCCCAGAGTGCTAGGATTACAGGCGTGAGCCACCATGCCTGGCCAGCAGATTCAATTTTTCTTATCAATTAGTTGCTTAAACTTTTCATTTGCCTTTTCTAAGGAGACTTTCAGAGAGATATATTTTTTTGAATTCTGAAATCTTTCTAGAAGCTTCTCCGTTTCAAAAATAAGCATCCCATCTGTTTGTCTAATTTGGCAGTCCTTATTTTTAAATGTACCTCTTAGATGGACTATCTTGTCCATTTGGAACATTCTCCATGATGGCCACTGTAATTCTAAATTATCTTTGATAAGATTTTGCCACTTTTGTAAATATTTACATCTTCCAGGGCAATAATTTTCATACATTATTTAAAAGGTAGGCATACTAGAAGGTGGCATACTCGGTTCTTTAAGATCTTGGGTTTCTCAGAGCTGAGATAAAAGCCTGAGAGGAAAATGTCATGAAATATCACTGTGAAAACATCCTGTTTTTAGAATGTGATGTTTTCACAGTGTTCCTTTTTGCAAGGAAATTTTCTTGAGGCTGATGGGTGACCTAGTGTCAAAATAACCTGTTCTATGACCAGCTTATCCTTTCAGGAGTCGTATTTTTAGGCTGCAGGTGCTCTAACAGCTTATAGGTGTTCTTCCCTTACCCACCAGTCAGTTGTGGCTTGGCTCTGAGACTCCTCTGACCAACTTAGCCAATGATCTTTCCCTATCTTAGCGTGCAAGAGAAAGAAAGAGGAGAACCCAAATTCCTGTGAATTTCCAAAAGATGGTGTCTAACACCCCTGGCAGTAATTGCCACTTACTGCAATCGCTGTCAGTTAATCAATTGCCTTTGAAACTGTGGCTCTTGGCAGTAACCCACCAGTAACTGTGAACCCCCAGATGCCATGTGCCCTGCCACAGCACAACCTTTGGCAGCCAAAAGCCAAAACAATCAGGAGCTCAAAGGCAAAGAGCTGGACCTAAGAGGAACTTACGACCTTGGGGACACCATGAGGAAGACAGCAGACTCTAAAGGAGTCAGGAGCACCTCACTTGCATTCTTCAAGGTTCTTGGGATTGTCAGCAATCTCCTTTAGGTCCCTTCATGGTTGCAGAACTGTTAAAAAACAAAATTTCAACAAATTTAGTCTAAAGATCTAGTAGGCTTTCATTAGCAGTTAATAAATCGGGCAGCATCTCATCTAAAGAATAGGTAGTGCTCTGCTGGACTTATAACAACAGTTTTTATAAGGTAGCTAGAGCAGGAGTGAAGAAACAGAATAATACAAAAAGTGGATTGGTTAACATCAGGTTACGTTCCTAGTAAGAGTTAAAGCAGAGGGGACTTCTCATCATGCCAGTTCAGGTTGACTGGGCCCCTTCTAATTTGTTGCTATGAATCTCCTGTTTTTAGGAAAAAGTGGTCTACCTGGAAATTTTCCTGCTTCCTTGAAATTTCAGTTTGATTGTGTAGCACTTAGCATGAGTAACTCCATTTTGGTTTGGTCTCTTGGGGCCTGGTGTACAGGCTCATCCAAAACAGTGGGCTCCCATAAATTTTATTCAATACTTTTATAGTAAATGGGTAAATGTAAATAAAGTGTTTCCATGAGTTCTGTAAGCCACTCTGGCAAATTACTGAACCCAAGAAGGGGATCATGAAAACCTCCAGTTTGTAGCCAAGTTGGACAGAAGTTTTAGGTTATCTGGGGGCCTACTACTTAAAATTGGCATGATAAGTTGGGGGGATGGGAGTCTTGTGGGACTGAGCCCTTAATATGTGAGATCTGACACTATATCCTGATAGTGTCAAAATTGAGTTCAGTTGTAGGATTTCCAGTTGCTGTGCACAGAGAATTGGAGAATTGCTTGGTGTGAAGAAACCCCCCACCACTTTGGTCATAAAAGTATTCTGTGTTGAGTGTGGGTATAGAGAAAAATAATTTGTTTTTCCTATATAGCAGCCTACGGGCCCCCTGGGATCTCCCCTGTCTTCTGTCCTTCATCAGACCTCTGGGCTTGGGAAACACTCTGCCCTAGGTTGATTCAAGTCTCCAAAGTTTGGCCTGTGGACTTTTACAGTCTTCATAACACAATGTGGTAAGCACTGATTTCCTTTTATTGCCCCCAATGGACTGAAATCTTCTTGAAAATAAAGACCAGGCTTTATTCAGCTTTTTATCCTTTTAACCTAGCCCAGAGCCTGGCACATAGTCTGTGTTTTACAATGCTTGCCAGTCAGTTCTACCATAGCCCCCACACAGCTCTCTGGATGCTTTTTCTCCAGGAGAAATGTATCCTTACCTTTCTCTACCTGGCTCAAATGTCACCCCCTGCAGAAGCTTCCCCAGGACCTAAAATCAAAAGGTATGTCTCACTTTGCATGCTGTTCCAACCTGTCTCAAGAAACTCATAATCTGGTAGGGATTTAGAAGGGCATTCTAATGAGTACAATGTGTTGCAGTGCTAGGAAAAATTGTGAAAGGCTTTCAAACCGGCAAAGGATTACTGAGTGTCCTTTCAATGGAATGGTGTGTCTTGTTTAGGGTTCCAGGTTCTGATTCTATAGGGATCCCTGCTGCAAAAGTGCTGGGCTATTTTACAAGTCTGCAGAAACGAAAGTTAACTTGGGGAGGGCTGGTGAAGATGCAGATGTTTTCTGTCTTAAATACAGTGCATGATGCAAATAGGTCCTATTCATGGCAATGCGAATGAATTTTATCCAGCAGAGAACAAATCTTTGTAAGTCCAATTTTCTTTTCTTTTTTGAGACAGAGTCTCACTCCATTGCCCTGAGAAGAGTGCCGTGGCATCAGCCTAGCTCACAGCAACCTCAAACTCCTGGGCTCAAGCAATCCTCCTGCCTCAGCCTTCTGAGTAGCTGGGACTACAGGGATGTGCCAAAATGCACAGCCCTTTTTCTATTTTTAGTATACACGGGATCTTGCTCTTGCTGAGGCGTGTCTTAAACTCCTGAGCTCAAGTGATCCTCCTGCCTTGGCCTCCCAGAGTGCTAGGATTACAGGCATGAACCACTGCGCCTGGCCCCAATTTTCATTTGAAACGGTTGTAAAATCCTACTGATTCCCTCCTTAATGAATTAAATAAACATATGTTTATTCTATATCTGTATGAGTCATGACTTCATCATGGGAAAATTATCCTTTAAGAGTGGTATCTATGATAGAGGGAGTGATAATTAATACTTATTGAAGGCCGGGCGTGGTGGCTCACGCCTTTAATCCTAGCACTCTGGGAGGCCGAGGTGGGTGGATCATTTGAGCTCAGGAGTTCGAGACCAGCCTGAGCAAGAGCGAGACCCTGTCTCTACTAAAAATAGAAAGAAATTAATTGGCCAACTAAAAATATATAGAAAAAATTAACCAGGCCTGGTGGTGCATGCCTGTAGTCCCAGCTACTTGGGAGGCTGAGGCAGAGGGATCGCTTGAGCCCAGGAGTTTGAGGTTGCTGTGAGCTAGGCTAACGCCATGGCACTCTAGCCCAGGCAACAGAGTGAGACTCTGTCTCAAAAAAAAAAAAACTTGTTGAACATTAATTCTGTATCAGGCACTATGCTAAAGGTTTTATGGATTATATCTTATCTAATCCTCATGGCGAGCTGGTAAAGTCAGTTTTATTGTTAGTCCCATTTTACAGATATACAAACCAAAGCCTAGAAGTTAAGTAACTTGCCTAAGGACTCAGAGTCATATTGGCATATCTGGGATTTGTACCCAGACACCTTTGGTTACAACTCTTTGACACAAAGATTTATACTCTAACTGTACTTTAGATATTAGGGCAATTAAAATAAAATTGTGGGATCAGGTAAGGCTTTTTGGAAGTGGGGACATGAACCAAATTTCAAAGGAGGAGGAGTTGGTGCAGAGGGGAAAGAAGGGAGGGGTTTTAAGGTACAGGTCAGCACTAAGAAATTCAGTTGGGCTGGAGAGCAAAGTGTGGGCCAAGGACTGTCAAGAGATAAGGCTGAAGAGCGATCAAGGAAGGCCTGGCGAGTCAAGCCAAGTAGTTTGGATTTTATCCTCAAACTACAGGATTTTAGGCAGAGGAATGATATGATTAGAGTTTTATTATTTTTGTGTTTATTGCTTTTGTTTGAAGTTATAAAAGTGGTATAGGCTTATTATTTTTAAAGTAACAATGCTGAGAGATTTGGCCCCTTTAGAAAAATCATTCTGACAGCAGTGTTGAGGCTGCATTGGAAATAGTAAGTGAGAAGGTCAGGGAGGCTATTAGAAACCAAGCCAATGGCAGCAAAAATAAAAGGAGGGGATGGAAAGGAGGAACAGTAAACTAGTTGAACCTATGTGATTTGGCAACGGATGAGGTATGTGGGGGCGGGGAAGGGCAGCAGGGAGGGGCTGGTGTGGCAGGCAGAGCCCTCCAAAGTGCCTAGCTCAGAAACCTCCTCCCCACTGCAGGCCTGTTTATTCATTCCTAGCATTTGAGAACAGAGATAGTACTTGGAATTCAAAAGGAAAAGGGCTGTTATCAAAAGTCTGTACAGCTCCCATTCTGAAAAGCATATACAAATAGAGCATGACCAGAAGCACTCAGGCCCTTTTCTTTTGGCCTCAAGATGGTCAGAAGAAAAAACAGGAATGAGGAGAAAGGAAAAGAAAGATAAATCACAAATCACAAAACTTTTCTTGTTAATTATGCACATACAGATTGCCGGCACACCAGGTGACTTTTAATCCCAGTCCAGTTCCCCTCCTGGCCCTCTTAATGGCTTCTGGCCACTTCCTCTTGGGATCTGGCCAGAGTAAGCTCAGGAAATGCAAAGTTTTAATTCTGGAATCAGCAAAGCATATTAGGAAAGGAAATCCACAGTGAAAAAAGTCACATTATGCATTTCAAAGCCAAGGGAAAGAATTGTAAATTAGATTGTGAATTTATTGGGGACAGGAACCAATGTACTCACTTTGGTACTGGGCCCATGTGATTGGTTTGGCCATTATTCACCCTCGGGGTCACCTGGATTTGGCCTCTTCCATTCTTATACGGTTCCAAAGCTTCCATCCAGCACAACCTTCAGCTTTAGCAGCCAAGCTGTCTGCAGTCTTGCTGCTGTGCTCTTCCGTGAGCAGGGGAGATACCCTGCCAGTACAAAGGCCCAGCTAAAGGGTATTTTTAATTATACTCACTTCCCTAGGATTTGCATGGATCAGGTGATAGAATTTATTTGAAAGGTCTTTGTAAACTCTGATGAGCTATATGATTACCAGCTGTTCTTTATTCGTTGTTGTTCTGGTTGATGACTTAACCGATACCTGCTATACTACATTGCAGAATATTCAAACATTCAGATTTTCAGAACTACTGTGTACTCAGTGCATTAATACTGCTGTGCACTCAACAGTCTGCTGTATACTTTCACACTTAATCCTCACAATAATGTTATCACATTTATCAAAGAGGCTCAGAGAAATTAACTTGCTCAAAAATATACTTTTTAATCTTTTTATGCTCTCCCCAAGATTGGGTTAGCGGTTTCTCCATATGCTACCCTACCACAGCAGTTACGACATGGTCTTCTCTATTAGACTAGAAGCTATGGGTGCTAGGAACTGTATTTTGCTCACTGTTATATCCCTTCTATCAGGAAATAGAGCCAGGCATATAGAAGATGCTCCAAAAAAATACTGTTTAGGTGACATGAATGAATGATGGCTGATCTTATAGCCATTGGCTCTATTCTGAAAACAACTGTTTTCCTTGTAACTTACTATTCATTGCCTATTTTCCCCTACTAGAATATAATATGCCTCTGAAAACATATCATTGTGTTTTGTTCACTGCTGGATTCTCAAAGCCTAGAACAATGCCTGGGACATAGTAAGGGCCCAGTAAATATCTGTTGGTGAACAAACAAAAAATAGCTGTGTGGACAAGCAAATTCTACCCGCCTTTTTGTGACATCAGTGTATTTTTTCCTGATGCTGATCTCAGTCAGAAGATTCTCAAGAACCACCACAACACTGTGACATGGGTGAGTGGGGAGTGCCGAACACTCTGGCTTCCTGAGTTACACATTCACCTGCAGCTCAGTGGTGATCAGAAGGGAAACCACAGGAACACTATCTCCAAGAGCACTGCCTGAGGGAAGGAGGCACTGGCGGCCAACCAGCACAGGATGGTCTCCAACTCCTGAGCTCCAGCGATCCTTCTGGCTTGGTCTCCCATAGTGCTAGAATTACAGTGGTGTGAGCCACTGAGTCCAGTCAGTAACCATCACATTAAGAAAAAAGTAAATTTACCACACTCACAAAATTATAATTAGTGTATGTATTTTCTTTTCCTGTGCATGTATATATGTATTATGCATATATGTACACATATGCTAGTTTGTGATGTTTTTTCACTTAGCATTATGCTATGTTTATATCATAAGGACTTCATAACTATCCATCTAAATGCTCCCATGTAAGGATTTTTCAAAGAAATTGATAATTACAAAGACAAACTGTCTTAAATACCCGAATCTGGAATTTTTAGGGAAAAGGATAAGATGTGAGCTCATGGTGCTTGGTACATATTACAAAATTGCTTTCCCAAAATGTTGTACCAATTTACTCAGCCACCAACTGATAATTTAAACAATGTCATTGACCACTGTAGGAAAAAAGAAATCTCATCAACCTTTCAATTTGCATTTAAAGACATTGCTAGGGATAAAGAACTTTATGATTAGTTACTAGTTATATTTCTTCTCTTATAGAATCATCACAATTATTGGGGAGAAAAGTTTATCTGCTACTAGTTGGGCATCTCTTTCCTATGGAGGGAGTGAATTGTTGAAAGACCAAGGGCTTTGGGATTCAAATACATCTTATGCAACGAGCTGGACATACATGCACCAACCAAGTGGTGAAGTGTTAGCTCTATCCATTCATTTACAAAAGACCAATACATTTGTTAAGTCCAAAAGGAAAATCTGATCTAAAAGGAGGATTTGATCATTTGGCTAATATTCTTAAAAGTCACTCTGAAACCATCCTCTACAAGTAAGGATCCACTTTAGGAACTACAAAGACCCATTTTTTTCCATAAGCATTAAACTTTCGTGTAGTCAGGTGCTTATACTTAGTAAGCACTTGCTTAACACAAGCTATCACATATCAATTTTTTTTTTTTTTTTTTTTGGGACAGAGTCTCACTCTGTTGCCCAGGCTAGAGTGCCGTGGTGTCAGCCTACCACACAGCAACCTCAGACTCCTGGGCTCAAGCGATTCTCCTGCCTCAGCCTCCTGAGTAGCTGGGACTACAGGCATGCGCCACCACACCTGGCTAATTTTTCTATTTTTAGTAGAGACTTGCTCAGGTTGGTCTAGAAATCCTAAGCTCAAACAATCCTCCCACCTTGGCCTTCCAGAGTGCTAGGATTGCAGGTGTGAGCCACCTCACCTGGCCTATCAATTAACTTTCATGACAACCCTAGGACTGGGTACTAATTATTAACATCTTACATGAGAAAATCCCCTGATGCTTAGGGAGGCTAAGTAACCTGTTTGAGGTCACACAGCCTCAATTTGAACCCAAACAACCTACATTGTTAATCAACCAGTAGGCTATAATTTCTTTTGCTAGCTATTGCTATCTCCTCTAGGCAAGTCAGGGTAAAAGTCAGCAAAAAGTAAATAAACTCATGCTCTTGAGCTGAGAAAGATACTCTATACTCATGCATACTACTGTTTCCAACTGCTTACATTTTAATGATGCTGCCTCTATGGTCTAGACTGAATGGAGGAAAAAGGGTGACAGAATCTAAAACCCTAAAGCTAGAACACATTTCAGGAAGTGATGCACTTGAACTGCCACTGCTCCTCATCCAGACGGTTCTAAACTCTGAAGCAACTTGGCCCAGTTGCTCATATCTGGGCAAGCCAGGCAAGCTTGGGTTGTTACTTCCTGTTAAGCACTGAAAGTGATCGCAGTTATACAAATCTATCATTAACCTCTTTATTCATTCCTTCTAGGCAAGTGCCTGACTTGATTATTAAAACAAGCCATGTCGCAAAGGTGAAAATTTACTGTTAACTTCCTCATCTTTCCAAGCAAAAGTGTGTGTTGTGTGTGTGTGTGGGGGCGAATACCAGCACTGATGATTAAGTTTATTATACTGGGAACCATTTCCTAAGGAAAGTAAAACCCAGACATTTACATTTTTCATACAAACATGCAACCAACACCCAATTTATCAATCGGAAATTCAATACAATAAAACATTACTTCATACAAAAATATTAAATGTCTTTTAACAACTTTCTTCCTTTTTAAAATACAGGGTAACATTTTAATATTGACACATATATCTATAACGTTGACATATATATCTATGATATAGACATAGACTACTAAATTCAGACAGCCTAAGAATCCAGAGAATTCTTCATTGATGTGACTAAATCAGGGATAAAATACCTCTGAATTTCCCATAATTTGTTTTACCATCATCCTGTCATTAATACTTTTTTTTTGAGACAGAGTCTCACTCTGTTGCCCGGGCTGTAGAGTGCCGTGGCATCAGCCTAGCTCACAGCAACCTCAAACTCCTAGGCTCAAGCAATTCTTCTGCCTCAGCCTCCCGAGTAGGTGGGACTACAGGCATGCGTCACCATGCCCGGCTAATTTTATACATATATTTTTAGTTGTCCAATTAATTTCTTTCTATTTATAGTAGAGACGGGGTCTCGCTCTTGCTCAGGCTGGTCTTGAACTCCTGACCTTGAGCTATCCACCCCCCTCGGCCTCCCAGAGTGCTAGGATTACAGGCGTGAGCCACCGCGCCCGGCCAGCAGTGTCTGTTTTTAAAGGTCTTGCCCCGGCTAGGGCTCCCTACTTGAAAAACATGTGTAGCCTAAATAGCACACAGCACAACCTTTTTCTCGTAGAGCACTCCCCCGCCACCGCCCCATTAAACATTTCTGTGTTCTTGGTAATTCTTTTGTAAACCACTTCCTTTTGTTGAAATCTTGAGCAAGCCCTGATATAGAAACTGGCTGTTGAGGTGAGTTTATTAAAATCAGCACCTGGTCTTTGGAGAATGGTGGTCCCGTCTGTCTGGGTCTTTGTCGTGGATTACAGCTTCCTCCTGCCACCTACCCCCATCAGAAAAACTCATCCTTAAATACGTTTGATTGACCGCATCTTGATGCTCCGTAATTCTAGCTTGCAAAATAAGCCCTCCTAAATATATCATCTGATGACTCCTCCAGCTTGCTCTGCTTTCCCTTTCTCACATCTCGGGTTATTTGGAGCTGATTATATTTACCTAATCCCCCCAGCAGCCCCGGAGGAAAGCAGGCGGCCATGAGGCTCCTCTGAGGCTCCGTGCATGCTGTCTGCATTTATCCCGCAGGAGGGATGGAGTTCACTTCCCTCTGGTTTTCACATAAGCCACTGGTTGGTTGACTCACCCACATCCCTTCCTTTCTGATGCTCTCATTTGAGTCACTGCTGCTGCTGATAGCCAAATGCTGTCAGCTTTATTTGCCATGTTCTTTTCTTACTCTTTGGAAAATCTAATAACTGGTCCCCTTCCTGTCCCCTACAAAAAATAAAAACTGATATAAAACTGATCTTCAGGTTCTATGACTGTGGATTTAATCAGTACAAATAGTGTTTTTCCAAGTGGCTGGGGGATGGAGGAGGGGGAAAGAAACTGTTATACAACTGTAGTTAGTATATGTTTAAAAACACAGTGATAATTTTCATCTTTTCCCTGTTCTTTGAAGCAATATATATCATACTTTAGGGCTAAAATGTCCCTGTCTTCCGCTCCTAATATACAAATCCTTAGTCCACACTTCTCTTTTCTTTTCCAGGACACTTTGTACCCAAAAGTGGAAGTTGGATTGGCCAGGATAGGTTAGGCAACCTCTGCTGTTGGAGGAAGATATTGATGGGGCTTCCCCTCCCTCTCCCTCCTCTACCTCCTCCGCCTTTCCCTCTGCTCTCCTTCCCTTCCCTCTCCTTCCTCTTCCTCCCCCTTACGAGATTTGCAAAGCTCTTCGAACTCCTTCTCCCAGGATCACCCTGGCCTCTGGCATCAATTTGACGCCCTTCTTCCTTGTAGCGCCTTCATCAGTGCTCCTTTCAGCCTCAGACGGTGTAGTCTGAAGCCCAAGGTCTCACTTTGAGCAATCGGGCAGCTGTGAGCACGACGTTTTGGTGTGCTTGCACCAGCTTCCTGTTGCAGAGTTTGGGAGTGGATTTAGTAACTGCCAGAACTGAAACACTTCCCCTTGCTCTCTACATCAAAGAGACCTTAGGACGTTACCTGAAATCAGTGTGACTTTTAGGAGTAAGGACAAAGCACTGGATTGGAAGGAGGCCACGATGAATAGGGAAAGAACGTCAGCTTCACTGCTGGACCTGGTCACACAATTTCTTTTAGCTTCAGTTTCCTCCTACACAAGACGAGGCCACACTATCTCCCTTGCATGGTTGTTATTTAATAAGAGCAGGCAATGAGATAATTTAAATGAAGTGTCAGGTACTTGGGGCACTCAATATGTGGTAGCCATTTCTCTCATGGAGAATACATTCTGTTTCGTATACATGTTATTGACTATGTCTTCTGAAGTTTGTTTTTTGAGTTGCAGTCATGTGATTCATATTTCCAGTATAGCCTCTATACTCTGGTTAGGTGTTCATGTCTACTTTTGCCAGTAGAGTGGGAGCTCCTGGAGCAAAAGGAGGCATAGCATGCTCACCCATCTATGTACAATGTACTGTGCTAGGGAGACATAGGAAGCAGGGCTTGAGAGCTCAGGCTCGAGCTAGGCTGTCTGGGTCCAAATGCTGCTCCTTAGCAGCTGTGTGACCTTGGGCAAGTTACTCAGCCTCTCTGTGCTTCAGTTTCTTCATCTGTAGAATAGGGATAATACTGTATTCTGCTTCATAGAGAGGTTGTAAGAATTAAATTAAAAAATTCGCAGATATATGTAAAAGGCCTAGGACAGTGCTTAGCTCAGGGTATGCCATTACTATTTGCAACACACATAGGAGTCACCACATGGTGAATGTTCCTTAAATGCAAACTTGCAGATGAGTGGGCAGTGGAGCCTCCCTCTCTCCCCATCCTCGACAAGGACCCCAAATAAAGTGTGAACTGCACATGCTGATAAGAGATAAAGAGAACGCAGTAGAATTTAGGTTCCTGATTACAGGAGAATATTCCTCTTCTGCAGGACCTTCTATTTCCCTCCCATTTGGTATTTGCAGGGTTCATATGTCTGTATCTATTTTGGTGCTCAGTGTTGTGGGGACAGGACTATGTCCAACTTGTTTAATGCTATATCTGTAACTCCTAGCCTCTGGCATAATAGATTCTAAAAACATGTTTAATAAATGATACGTGGAACACTAGAAAGTGCTATTGGACACAAAGTTTCCAAGAGACGTTATTCTTGCACTTAGTAAGGTCACCACACTGGGCCAGGGCAGGGGCAAGGATACATGAGAACACTTTAGTGGGAACATACCGTAACTTTACAACTACAGGAAAAAACAAATATGCAGGCTCATAATGCCTAATTTAGAAAATAGTCCCGTTATATAAAGTGTTAACCCCAAACCTCGGTGTTCAGTTGAGGGTAGAATTTGGGAACAGAAACTGAATGGGAGATTCAGCACGTAAGAACCATACAACAGGGACTGACTAAATATTGTGAATTCTTCTCAAAGCAAACTTTTATAATAGCTGTTTCTTGCCTATTAATTGATGGTCTAGAGTTTAAAAGAAACAAGCCCAGGAAGGTCATACCATCGTATTTTTAGAAGTACTTAAGTGACCTTTAGCCACTCGAACAACTCCTTGAGAGTTATGGCAATGTCCAGGATGTTTTGTGTCTTTGTCGGGCATATGATATATGACTGCCTGCCTGGCCCAGTGTCTTTTAAGGAATTCTGCAGATCAAGTGTCAGGCCGTGGCAGGAGACTTGTTCTAAAACAATCATCAGCCAGGTTGAAACAACATTAAAAATATTTCAGAGTTTGCTAAGAGCGTTTTTCATGGCACCTCACACCAAAGTTCTTTTCCTTTGCATCTTGGAATTGTTTTCATGGAAGCAACTCCCCCATACCAAACGTGACACCTGCTAGTGGATGTCATGTTAGGTTAAGTGGTCTATCTGTAAGCCTTTCTAACTTAGCAGTAAATTTTTTTTTTAAATCCTTGTAGATCTTTGACTCTATACTCATGAAGTCTTTTATATCCCCAAGAATTGCTGTCTCAGATAAATTGTGACATGCGGTACAAATGAAGACATGTTCATCAAGTATTAAGACATGCTGGGACTTTGGCGCTGCTGTGAGACCTTATACAGACTATATATAGTTTTATAATTTTGACAAATGACATGAAATTTTATCCTTATACATGAAACTCCCAATTCTTGTTTTTCTTTTTCAACTGGAGGAAACTAGAAAAAGAAAGACTATTTTTGCTTTGGGATTGGATTTATTTTAGGCATATTTGTTGATTTTTGGATGTGTTATAAGCCCCTGTGGGGAGAGGGACAGTCTGGAGTCAGGAGGACCACGTTTTTGATCCAGCTTTTGGCACCAACCAGGCAGAGACACTGGGGCAAGTCTCTTAACTTTCTTATGGACAGTTCCTTATCTAAAAAGTAGGAATAACTTATCTACCTTATAGGGTAGTGTCCCTATTGCTGGTAACAATAATTTTTAAATCTGCTTTTAAACATACCTATCTGTAGAAAGAAATCTGGGCTTCAGCCAGAAAACCTGGGTCTTGGTCCTGTTACCTCTTAACTACTTAACTCAGAAACAGAAATTCAGACCTGATGAGTGGATAAGGAAGATGTGGTTTATCTGTCTATCTACACACACACACACACACACACACCCAAACCATGGAGTACTACTCAGCCATAAAAAGGAATGAAATAATGTCTTTTGCAGCAACTTGTATGGAACTGGAGAACATCATCTTAAGTGAAGTACCTCAGGAATGGAAAAACAAACACCACATGTTCTCACTTACAAGTGGAAGCTAAATCAGAGATGTATATGGTCATAAAGTGGTGTGCTGGACATCAAAAACCAGGAAGAAGGAAGGGAGGTTGGGAGGAGGTGAGGAATAAAATCCACCTATTGGGTACAATGTACACTATTCTGGTGACAGCTACACTGAAAACCCTGACTTGAGCATGACACAATTCATCCACGTAACAAAGAAAAAGAAACTTAGACCTGAAAGGATGCAGGGGGGATCGGCCAGTCCAGCCCCCTCGACTTACAAATGACTTACAAATGACAAAACTGAGGCCCAGAAAAATGAAGGGCTTTGCCTAAGGCCACGCAGCAAGTAGTGACTGGGCATCAGACAGAAACCAGGAGTCAGGAGTGCCTGGTCCCAGGCTTTTTCAGCCATGCTACCCTGACTTTAGGTAAAGAGCTACATAGATTTATTACGATATAATCATTTTAGTTTCTAGTATCAACCTAATGTGATATTCTGAGTGCCTGAAAAGCTAATTTATAACAAAAGAAAAAAATAGCAACTATGACTATTTGACCAGAAGAAAATGACAGAGCAGAGAGCCATTGAGTTCAGATCTAGCTCAGAAAACTGAGGCTCAAGGAGGTGAATACCCGCCTGGACTGACACATGGACACGCAGTGCAGAACTCCTGATGATCCATCTTCCCCCCATACCACAGCGGCCTTATTTTAAAGGAAAAATAGGAAGGCACATCTTTGAGGAAAGATCACATGTATTGTACATGGATTGAAACCTCCACAGTGGCTGGTATAGTGTTTAGCAAACCATTAGCTTCTCTAAATGCCTTCTAAATTGTATGAACAATAACAAACTATTACCAGAATTTTCAGTATAGAGTATTGATGGAATTTACAAACTGAATGCACCTGTGCAATTAGCACCCTGATCCATGCACAGAACATTGTCAGTATTCCAGAAGCCTCCTGAATGCCCCCGGGAAGGTACTCTCATCCTCACTTCTGACAGCATAGATGAGCTTGCTCCTGCTTTTACACGTTTTGTACAAATGGAATAATATAGTAGGTACTCATTTGCCTCTGACTTCTTTTGGAGAATATTCTGGTATTGGTTTGGATGCATAGGAAATATGATACCAAATTGGGGAGCCCTCAGTGGAGGGGAAAAAAGGGAAAATAAAAAAGCCTTTTGCATATGCAGCTTCATTTTAATGATGGAAAGCTGGTATCAATATAGCAGTTGATTAGTAAGAGTGTGTAGGTGTAATTAAGTTGAAACTTGTCCTTGTTGCCAAGATTTTTGTACCTTAAATGATTCACTACATTTTATACCAAATTATAATTTTTAGTTAAGCCAATTGACACAAATAATACAAAATTGAGGAGAGTGAAAAATAAATCCTTTCCCTTGTGTACTTTCCTACGAATTTTTTAAAGCAAATTTTTGTTTTTGATAGTATGTTCAGAAAAGAATGACACATTTTCTAAATAAATAATGCAAATAAATAGAAACTCTCGAATAAAGATTCCAGATGATTCTGTCTTGGTTATCTTTGTATTCCTACTGTCTAACTAAATGTTTGGCACATACTAGGCGTTTAATAAATGATGACTGCTAGATTAAATGAATGATTATGTAAGTAAAGTGAGATGATAAAGACATTACAACTTATTCTGGAGAATACATACCATCCAAGTAAGGGGCAATACTAGGAGCCTTAATACCCTTTGCAGATGATGAAGAGAGTTTGGGAAGTAGTTTTGGGATTTGGAGACAAGCAGTTGTAATCCTCCAATTCTCATGGTGGAAGAGATTGCTAATTATCTTGTAGGATCCCTTTTTTCCTTCTCCTTTTAGTAATGGAATCCCTGAGTATTAGTAAGTCATGTGGCTATTTGGTTATAACGATACAGTATTTCACAGCATCCTTTGGCACTATAATACTAAGTTCTTGCCAGTGGGAAGTGACCAGAAATGATGTGGGCATCTTCTGGATCTTACGTTTAAAAAACAATTTCTATTGGCTGGGAAATGATAACAATACAACAGCTAAAGGGAGCCCAGAAATGAGTCACATATTGGTAGTTGACTCTGCCTGCTCACATCTGCACTGTTAGGTGAGAGAGAAACAAAGTTTTGTGTTACAAAATATTTTGGGGTGGGGGGATCTTTTCTTTGAGGGGACTTTAGCATGTATCCTGATTAATATAGAAATTTGTAACAGAAGTGGGGCGTTACCATAAAAAAAGCTAAATTTTGTTTCATTGAACAAGAACAGGCAGAGGGTGACATAGGCACAATATTTTAGCTAGGAACATTGGTAACACTTGTTATTCTGTGGCGTATCATTTGTTAAAATAGTTACCTACCATAACTTGGAAGACAGGCCATGTGCCTCCTGACCTTTAGCTCAAGAAGAAAAAAACTCAGAATATAGGTGTATATTGGCTATTCCCCACTGCTTTTAACAATGATATAAGAGGAAAGGAAAGTCATGTAATTATTAGCCAGTAAGCAGAGAAAGGAATACTGCTCTGACAGGGGAGGTTCTTTTTACTCATGGTTTGCAATCTAGTGTGATTAGGTGATTGAAAGATTCTGCTATGCAGAATGGGAAAATCTGTGTGTATCCCCAAACAGCAGTAGATGAGTTTGATGACGGAGCTCCTTCTCATGCGCTTTTTGTTAAATGTTCTCTCTGGCCAGACAATGGAAGCCAGTTCAGAATCCTAGCTGCAAGGAGATCTGGGAAGTGCAGATCTTTGCAACCTTTCCAATGAGAATGAATGGAAACCAAGGAAACAAATCCATGGTTCTGGCACTCAGTTACCTCATCTCTAAAACGGAGATGGTATGTTACTCACCTCAAAAGGTTACTGGAAGAATGAGATGAGATTTAATACATGTGAAGCACATGTATATGTTTGGCACATATTAAAAACTCACAAAATGATAGCTACTATATGATAATATCATTTAATTACTTAAAATATCATACTTGCTTGCCATATTCTTGTTTCTTTCACCAAAATGATTGGTTGATTAGGGACTGATAAGTTTGATAGGCATGGCCTTTCCTGTTTAATAACATAAGAGTATAATAAAAAAGTAGCAACTTCTCTATTATTATAAAAGCTACCACCCAAACATAAATTTTTTTTAGTGGATGCTCAAGAAAGTGAGAATACTCGTGGTTTGACAATAGGGTAAGGAACTAGGCTGAGAAGGCAGTACAACCGCTTGCACCGTCTTTGAGGGTCAGCATTCCATTTTGGCCCAATGGACATCTATGGAAGGATTTTAAGCTGCATGAGGCATTATCAGACTTGCCTTTCAGGAAGCCTCTCTTATGGAGGGGAGAGGGCAGCAGAAGGGGGTTAGAGGAGGGATGGTTAGTGGGCAGTTGCCGTAATTTAGGTGAGTGTTGGCAGCAGCTTAGACCACTGGTGTAGTAGCTCTGGGAAGGGAGACAAGCAGGCTGGGACTTGGTGACTGCAACCTCAGAATCCTGTCAGGGACACTTTGGGAGAATAAAATAAATTTATGTTTCTCAGTTAATATGTGTTGTATGTCTGTAGGTGCCTTTGGATACTTATTACCTGGTATGAATTAAAAGCCTGATTCTGATTCATGTAATTAAATGAGAGGAAAGGAAGATGATGTCATCTCTTGTTGGTTTAGAGCTATCAGGGAAGCAAATATTATGTAAGGTTTTCTATGAATTGGGTCCCAACAGTTATTTAATGGCTGAGTGCGAAAGGTTTTCAAAGCTTAATTATGCTGAATTGTTACGTATTAGGGACCAAAATGTTGGTAAATTGCTCTGTGTTACATGACCAGACATTTTAATGATAGACATTTTACTCAGGCTACCCTAACAAGATGCCTTGCACAGGAAGGCCTCGTGTGGAAGCACAGACAATGGTCTGGTTGCATGGGCTGTGGATAATCTTGCTAGATTCCCATTTCATTAATCCCTTTGGATCTTCAGTGAAGGATAACAACACTATGATAGTATTCTTCTGGCTTCTTTTAAAAGCAGTAGGTCATAAATATAAAGTATGCCCTAATTTAAAATCAATGATGCCTGAAGTAATTATAGGACATTGCCAAACTACAGGGATAGATATCGGGTCAAGCAAAAAGAGGCCGCTCGTTTCTCTAGCAAAGAATTCCCGTCAGCTCTGCTCCCACGTCACTGGTGGCGAATGTCGGTGTTGCCTGTATCATTACAGGTAAAAAGGTCAGGCACATTCCGACTTCCTTTAGTATTTCCTGTTCGGTCTAAAAATACACTGGGAGAAAGTTGGCTGAGTTCAAAGGGTAGGACAAATCTATTTCATTGTGAGGAGCAGAGGTTGGACTTTGTTCCGTCAGTGTTTAACAGCGGAATATGAAAAGAAATGAAATCATTTAAACGACTCCCAACTGTTTGATTCAATTAAAAGGTAGTTATTGGATCTGGTGCCTATTAAGACGTTCCTGGTTCTTTTTCTTCTACTATGATGATCTGAGTTAGTTTCCATCTTCCCAATAGTTCTTGAATCTAGTGAAAAAAATACCATTCGGAATAAGCATGGTTCTCTTAAAGAGTATCTTTGAACTGTTACACTTTTTGGAAGTTTAGAAACAGAGGTTTCTAAACAGATATGTCTGTGAGTTTTGCTAATAATTTTGCCAATTTTATTTCTTTAATGTGTATTTACTGAATGCCTACTATGTGTGGGACTCTCTTGTGCAGTCAAAATTGTTCAAGTACATACTCTACTGAGGACAAATTATCTTGAATCCTCATAGTCCTCATGTTACAAGTGGGGAAACTGACTGCCGTCCAAGCAGGGAAAAATGAGTTGCCTCCTGATGACGGAGGTCACCTGACCAGTTCCACGAATGAGCCAGATGAGTTGTTTCCCAACCTTCCCCTCTTCATCAGTCATCTTCGTGTCACATGCAATTACATGACTCAGCTTAATGCAAAATAGCTGCAATGCATAAAATGTTATTTTAAATAGGTATTCTTAAATAATATGACAATATTCTTAAGCTTTACTGAGTCCTTAAAAAAATGTAAGTTTAGGTTAGATTCTTTAAAAGAATACGTAAAGAAACAGGAGATACAATGAAAAATAAAGCAAGTTTATTTCTAAAAATTTTTCAACTTTTGTTTATTAATAACTAACAGTTTATTAAAAATTTTAAGGAATCTATCTCCAGCTTTAAAATCACAGAAAGAAGACAAAAAAGAAAAAACAAGTAGGAAGATTTAGAAGTCTGATACTGAGTTGCCTAAATTGTATGCTAAAAGGCAGTCAACTTTTCTTTCCTCAGGCTTGATATTCACAACCAAAATCCTTAAATGTCAGCTTTCTAGTTCAATTTTTCCCCTAGATTTACGCTTTTTCTTCTCGATTACACAGGAATTCATGTCCATCCTCATAATTTAAAAAACACTTCTCATAATATAAGGTGTATGGAATAGAAAACACCAGATTACCACCCCACACCTCTTTCTACCAATTCCAGCTGGGAAATATTCACCATTTACAGTTTAGTGGGTACCTTTCCAGATGCTCTTCTCTAAATTTGCAAGTAATTCTATTTCTAAAATGCTACTGCGTTTTGAGAAGAGAATACTGCCTAGCCCCATCCCGCTTTAGTGAGAAAGACCCTGAAGATGGAAGAAAAGTACAAGGTAAAAGTAAATTCATATTGGATTAAATAAAATCTCCTCAGAACACCTTTGTTTCCAGGATTAGATTTAGAGTTTTCCCGTAGTCTGCTATGGACTGAATTATGTCTCACCAAAATATATATATTGAAACCTTGACCCCTAACGAAACTTTATTTGGAGATAGGGCTTATAATGGAATAATTAAGGTTAAATGAGGTTATAAGGGTGGGGCCCCGATAGGATAGGATTAATATCCTTATAAGGGGGGACACCAGAGTGCATGTGTGCTCGCTCTCTGTGCCTGCACAAGGAAGAGGTCATGTGAGTGCACAGCAAGATGGCGGCTGCCTACATGCCAGGAAGCAGGGCTTCACTGGAAACTGACCATGCTGGCACTCTGACCTCAGACTTCTAGCCTCCAGAACTGTGAGAAAATAAATGTCTGTTGTTTAAGTCATCAAGTGCATGGTATGTTTTGTTTTGGCAGCCTGAGCTGACTAATATTGTTTCTCTCTGGTCGCAGGGCATTTAGAGGGAGCCTCTGTGAGCCCTGGCTTTCCTGCATGAACAGGTGGGGTAGGAAAGTGACACACACCAGCTGAGTGCTGTTTAGACAGATGTACACCAGACAGTGCATGAAAGGAGGAAGAAGACTGGTCCCAAAGGGAGAACACCAAGACTCATAGGCAAGACTCATAGGAGAAATCAACACTGTTAGGAAACAGGCGTCTGAAGTTTTCCACCAAAGAGAACTTCTGCTTTCTGGGGACTATTGCCAAGATGACCAGGATCCTCTTTCTTCTTGACTTGTCATGACAGAGCCGGTACATCTTTCCAGAACCACATGGCCCCAGTCAACTCTAAAAATATCTTCATACTTTAAGAAGAAAAAAAATCTGTGTACTCAAGTCCTCTGCTTGCTTAATCCCCAGAGGACTGTTCTCCACTGGGAAAGAGACAGAAAGCCCCCAAGCCAAAGAAGGGAAGCCTTTTCTTTGACATCCCCACCCTGCAAGGATGCAGTGGGGACAGCAGGATGAGGCTTATCCAGACAGTGTCATTGAATCCAGAAGAATGGAAGCCCTTATATTTTCAGTTATTCTTTTGAGGTTTTCACCCTTAAAAAAAGATTTAAGGCTCAGTGTGGTGTCTCACACCTGCAATTCCAGACTTTGGGAGGCAGAGGCTGAGGCAGAAAGATCACTTGAGGCCAGGAGATGGAGACCAGCCTGGGGAATGTAGTGAGACCTTGTCTCTACAAAAACAACAACAACAACAACAAAAATCAGCTCGGCATGGTGGCACACTCCTGTAGCCTGTAGTCCCAGCTACTTGGGAGGCTGAGGTGGGAGGATCGTTGGAGCTCAGGAGTCCCAGGCTGCAGTGAGCTATGATCTATGATAGCATCACTGCACTCTAGCCCTCCAACCTGGGTGACAGAGCAAGACCCTCTCTCTAAAAAAGCATAGCAAACCAAGACAAAGCAAAAAAGATTTAAAAAGACATTTCCATAGACAATTAAAATTCTATCCCCCTATTTAAAAGGTAGTGGTATGGAACAAAAATGACAACACAGAATGATGTCTTGTTGCTTATATGGGAACTCCAATTAATTTCCATGCTAGACAAGTTTGTTTCTATGTTATTTTAAAGAAGAAAAATGATCATTTTAATGAAGTTTATAAGTAAATCAGCATACTTACTTTTGATAAATATTCACTTTTATCCAATAATCTTTTATATTTTATTCCATTCTCTTTTTTTATGTAAGTTCATCTTTTGTTTTTCATTAATTTGCAAATGTTTTTGTATTTTTTTTTGCTTATTAAACAACTGGGTTTTATCTGTTTTAGAATTTTAATGTTTTCCAATGTGTTTATTTCCATTTTTGTTAATGTTATTTCATTTACTTTTGTATTTCACTTTGGATAGTTTTTTGTTATTTCTCTCACATGAGATTTAACGGATGTTTAATTTAATTCTTGTTTCATTTTTATTCCTAATACCAAAAACACTATAGTTCTAAAAAAAAAACCTAATGATAAAATGTGTCATTTGAATATTGTTTTAACTCTTCTAAATGCCTTTCTATCTGTCTTCTTATTTGATCTTCAGATTAACCTTTGAAGTTGGAGTTTATAATTACTATTTATCTCCATTTGTCAGTCGAAGAAACCAAGGGGGAGGCCCCAACAATTTAATTGAATAACTTGTTTAAGATTTAATAGCTAATAAGCAACAAAGTAAGTCTTATGACAAATTTCAAAACTTAAATACTGCAATAATAATGCAGACAGGACAATCTACCTTGGGAAGATTGGCTAAAATTCTAATGGGGATATTTTTTGATGTAAAGGTGCCCTTCTTCAGGTGCAAGTCTTTGCCACAGTCATTCACATGCTAAAAATTTGCACGTGTCTGTCTCTGCTCTGATTTCTCCCCTGAGCTGCAGGTTCATATATCCACGTGGTACTGGAAGCTCCTCTTGCCTCACAGGCATCATAAATGGAACACAGAGTTATTCATTACAGTGAGTGGCAATTTGACTCTTCCAGTTGCTTGGGATGAAAATCTTGGTGTCATCATAGTCTCCTCTTTTTCTAACATGCCCTACATCACATATTGGCTCAAACTAGGTGTAGAAGGAACCTAGGGAGCTGGGGAGAGGTGGGAAAATAGGATATATTTTGTGTTAGAGATAATGGGGCTTGTTGGTGGATTAGATGTGGGATTGAGGGCAAGAAGGGAGAATATTAACTTTTAGGTTTGAGCAACAAGGTAATGGATGATTCAGTGGAAGGATTAGAGACCACGTATGTGAGTGTATGTTAATAGAGTACATTGTAGCTAACATTTATTTTAACAAAATTAATAATTAGTATCTATGTTTCTTCAGTTCCAGACACTAGTGTCTCTTATGAAATTTGAAAAAAATTGTTGGATGTTAGTTTCCATTAGATTTATTTCTCCAGATATGGAGGTTAGTTAAAATAGAATCTAGCTAACTGTTTATGTTTAGATTTTACACACAGTGACTGCTTGACTTCCTTGCTTTGTCTTAGCTCAAGTTCATACTTGTATATTAACTGAACCACTTAATGGAAAATTTGTCTAAACAATATGGATTAACCATTTAAACATTTCAGATATATTTACATTCCAAGATTTGCACTTCTCACTAAGCACTGTCCCTCTCAAGCGGGAGTGGGGAGTGAATACACACATGTTTACATTAGAGTCTGAGAATAGTGTGGTTCATTGTGCATCTGGAAAAAAAGGTGTTAACTATGTTTACTATTTTATATGAAGGATTTCAAGAAAAGGAGCAAAAATTGACACGAACTACTGAAGAGCCCTCAGAAAAGGTTGTGGAAAAGTTCCCTCGCATGATACTGCTCCTGACTCTTCTGACCTGAACCGTGGACATGGTCATGTGGCTCACAGACACGGGAAGGTCACTGAGGGTAGGAATGTGGTTCTGAGAGACTTGGCATTGGGTCTTGAGCTTGTTTCAAGATTTGACTTAATAATGCTATGATTTATGTTTGTTTCAATGCTTGAGTCAGGGGGTCACTTGACATCTCTGAAGACTGAAGTCTTCTCTGTGGAGAGCTATCCAGCACATGTGACAGCACCGAAGTGTTCTTAAGAACCGGTTGATGTGTGTGCTCTGTATTGATTTTTTATGGATTCGAGGGTGTATAATCAGCCATACTCTTTTGCTGAATTCTTAACTAAATTTGTAATATACATTAACAGCAATGGAAAGGTGAACTGACCAGGAAAGTTATTATACACTGTTCATGTTGCCAAGGTAGACAGCACAATCCATTTTTCTGATGGTTTTGGCACAATCTTTCCTGGCATCTCAGAGATGGGCAATGAGATGTTATGTATGCCCTTTTGCCTGGTTGTTAATCAGGGTGTTTTGGATGGATACAAAGTAAAACAAGAAGGGGGGCCATTAATTCATTGTGGGAGGAGGTGAGGTGGTAAATCACATCTCAACTTCCCATCCACAGTGATTCATTAGGAGCATTCTTCCCAGTGCTTTGGTCCTATAAGCAAACTAATCAGATTTAAGTCTCATGAAGATTTCCATCCAACAGTAAAATATTTATTAATTTCTTGCCAAATGTTCCAAGTTACAATTCAAATAGAACACCGTATAATACATCGAGTTTCTCTTCTCGATCCAACTTCTGTGATAATTTAACAAAATATTAATATGAAAAAATGAAACTGAGCGTAAAAACTTTTATGAGATTCCACATGGTATTTATTTGGATTTGGGCATGATCTTTTGTAGGACTCTTTACCTATTTTGGAGAAAGCCATAATTTCGTCTTTTCATGTATGCAGTGCCCAATTTCAGAGTCTCTTTTGCCTGTGAATTGAGAGAGCTAGAGTGGGATCATGGGAGAGCCTAGGTCCTGGTTTTCTGGCTCCTTTGTAGCTTCCATGCATCTCTGACATTCTTACTCTCAGCGAAGGTAATGACTCACTAAGAGTCACCCAACAATCAGGGGCAAAGATTGAAATTTCTCCCTTTCCAAAGCCAGGGAGAAAGTCAGTCAACAAAAAACTGCTGAGTGCCCACCAAGCGTGCTCATCCTGGAGACGTAGACGCCAATAATCACGATGGCACAGAATCAACTGCTGTTTATACGAGGTTATCTGGATGGTGGCAAGGGAGACAAAAGGAGAGCAGAGGATTTGCTCATAATTGATATTTTCAGTTAGATTGATTTGGGATTTAGCATCCCAAATCTGGAGTAAGGGACCAGGCAGGCCTCTGCCTGCTTTATTAAGATCTTTGGCAGAATGTTAATGCAGGGAATGTGGGAGGAGCAGCAGAAGGGGAAGCCACACAGAAAAGGAAAAGAGAAAATCATGCCCCCAAAGTATGTATATGATTGCAGTTTACATTTTTATAAAATTGTCTATATAGGCAGAGCAGATATGTTTTAAAAAGAGTAATGATTATTAGATCTGGAAATGACTTTAGCAATCACTGGACTTAAAGGTTCTCTAACTCTAGTGTACACCAGACCTCCTGGGAGTGAGGACAATAAATATACGAATGAATGGATCCTGCCCCAATGGCCAAGACACCTGATCCCCCAGGTGATTCCAAAATATACTGAGATCTGAGAACCACTTCTTTGTCTAGTTTTCTTACATTGCAGAGGAGGAAACTGGCACGCAGAGGGGTTAACATACTCACCCAAGGTCATATCAATTCCCTCCCCAGTTTAATCTTTATTGGCTGTACGCCCAGGCAGGAAAAAAAATGCATCCACTTTGGGAAGTGTCCAGAGATAATTTTTTTTTTTATGATGGAAAAGAAAGGAAAAGTACTGTACAAGCAAATCAGGAAAAAAAATCACTACATATATATTTGTGAGTGCAGTTGAGTATGGTCTTCTATTGCTATAAAATTTTGTGATAGATGAAATTATGTATTTACTATTTCCTTATTTTTGTCTGTAATTTTTTAAGATATTTATTTTATGAGCTATCCACACCAGGGCTTATAGGTGTCAGGCACAGTAAACTGAACGTCACCTTACACAGGTAGGTAGGCCAGGCTTATTTTTTCAGATGAGGAAACAGAGAGAAGAAGCGTCCTATCTAAAAAAAATTAAGATAAATTATTAGAATTAGAATAGAAATGGAACATTCCTGACATACACATTAGTGTGGGGCTGACTTTCTCGTTTTTCTCACAAGATCTAGAGTCTAAGGTACAGAATTTCATCAAAATGAGTTTGGATCTGAGTTCATCGACCTACTCACATTCTATTCTTTCCTGTCTGGCAATGATTAACACTGGTGTTTAATGTACATTCTAAAGTATGTTCTTTAAAACTCTTTTACCAAATAGAACTTCCCTTTTTCGCAATGAGTCAGCTCTCCGGGTGTTTGTAGGCTAGGGAATTGCTTCCCCCATGGTGGAGATATGGAGCCCAGCTGCCAGGGTAAACAGCCACTTCCTAATGTAACTGCTCAAAAATGCTGGAGGAAAAAAATGAAAGAAAAGAAATTGCTTCCTTGTCTTATAAGCAGTCAACTGTGTTTTACAACAGTATACCGGCACTCCAAATCATTCATCAACTTGAGTAACTATGGTTGGATTTCACTGTTAGGTTTACTAGGGAATCACATTAATCCTTCTCTTCTGTGTAATGTGCCAGATTTCTCTGATGACAAACAGTTCACAAGAGACCTAAATACAGTCTTAGGAGAGAGGCTTTAGTCTGACTCCGATTTAACTCAGAGGCCATTTTGGCTTTCTTAAGTGGAGCCAGAGGAATTGCTCTTCCAGTTTGACTTAGGACAATTTGAAGATTTTTTTCTTCGATTGTTTTAATTTTTCTGATGATATCATTACAAATTATTTAAAAAAATAACATTTAATTAGGACTGGAACTAAGCCAGAGTCACATGATCATAGCCTGCAAGGAATCTCCTGGGCTCATATATACTCGAATTGTTCTATTCCTCTCACCAGGAACAGTGGTGCCATTGCCACTGCACGTGTGTCCTTTCTGTGCCCAGAAGAACATTAAATTCTAATATTCAGCCAGCATTCATATTTAGAGAAAAATTTTTAGAGGTGATGTCCAATGATCATTGATCAGCCTTCATGTAGTTTTATAGTGTGTGTTAAGTGAGCTTTATATGTATGTGAGTTGGTGGTATCCTCAGTTTGCTGAATATTGATATTTTTAACATGTTAACATCTGTTAAAAATTCAACATGTCCACAAAGAGTATGTTGAATGGCATATATCCTCTTCTTTTATTTTTCAGCCATCTAATTCCTTTTCCAATCACTATTATCAGTTTCTTATATATATTTCTAGAGATATTAACATGTTACATATTTATAAACATATGCATATTTACACATATATATGTGCATATATATATTTTTTCATACAGGTGATAGCATACTGTATACACTGTTCTGAACCACACTATTTTACCCATAACCATATCTTAGAGATAATCCCATTTCAATACGTAATAACATTGTCTCAATCTGCCTATCTGTGGGGCACTTCAGTTGTTTTCAATCTTTTGCTATTACAAAGATGCATTTTCACCTGTGGGAATACATTTATGGGATAAATACACAGCAGTCAATTTCTGGCCCCAACAATATGTGTACTTTAAATTTTAGTGATTATTGTAAAATTGTAAGAGGTTATGCTAATTTATATTCCCACCAGCAATTCAAGAATGTGCCTGTTTCTACAAACACTTGCCAACATAATGTTCTTAAATATTTTGATCTTTGTCAATCTGATTGTTGAATGATAGTTTCTCATTGTAGCTTAAATTTATATCTTTTAAAAATTATGAATAGAATAGTGCCTCTTCATACATCTAAATCATTTGTTTTTCTTTTACTGTGGACTATATCTTTTTATCCTTTGCTCTTTACAATTTTTCTTATTGATTTTTAAGAACTCTTTATTTATGAGGAAATTAACCCTTAGAATTGCATGTAAAGTACAATTTCTTTTGATTTTGTCTGTGGTGTTTTGAGATAGACTGAAACTTTTAATTTTTATGTAGTTGAATCCATTCAATCTTTGCTTTTATAGCTTCTGATTTTTATGAAAAAATTTAGAACGGCCTTCTCTACTTCTTCAAGGTTATTAAAAAATCCTCCCATATTTTTTTTTCCTCCTGGTACTTTTATGGTCTTACTGTTCTCTTTTAAATCTTGATATAGCTGTATTTTTTGGGGTGTGTGGCATGAGGCAGAGAGGCAACATTTCCCCCCAGATGGCTATGAGGGCCTTCCACACACTCATTGAGCTCTATGTTTTAGTCAGTCTTGATCCAGGCAGATGTGGCTGCAGAGCAGAAGAAGATGTGACCCTGCCTTGTAAAGCTACACTGGACTCCGGAGGGCACAAGCTAGCATGTGTTCCATTGCCAGTGTGTCTGCAAAAAAATAAAAATAAAATAAAATAAATTGGGGGGCTCTGCAGAGGAGATGTGAAAAGCCTTAAGTTAAGGGGAGACTATTGACTCAGTGGAAGGGAGCAGGGGTGAGCGGCTGAAAGGGTTGTGGTGTAAATGGAACAGTCAAGCATTTCAGGTAAAGAGAAATAGCAAGAACTTGTTATCATTGGGAATGGAATTCATTTCAACATTTTGTACCACTGTTACATCACTCCCCAGTGATGGAGGGCATTTTTAAAACTTGATTTAGGACAACTCTGAACAGGTTTTAGAGAGCTTATATTTATCTAACTTCAAATAAACCTTGTAATACTATGCTAACAGCATCTTATACACCTATCAATGCAAGATTGGGAAATTTCAATGAATGCAGAAGGCTCAAAGGAGGGTGCAAAAAAGGTCCGGCTTTGCTTTAGCTTTTATGCACTTGAGGCTCTGATAAATCCCACAAAAATGATGATGTTTACTATATTTTTCCTTTGCTCTCTGCTGGATGTTTGTTTCTTTCAGCTTTAAATGCTCACAGGAGGGATGAGGTCAGGTTCTTATTAACAAAGGCCTGATGTGTTAAACAGCTCAATTAGAGTGAGAGATTTTCCAGTTGTTTCCAGGACGTATGCTGACTGGCATCACTAAAAGTTCACGGGCTCCACCTTCAACCGGACCCTCTGTGCTGTCCCTCAGTCCCGTGTCCCCGGCCTGTTTCCCGCTCCATTCTCACCTGACTGCAGGACGTGTCTGTCAGCATTTTGTATTTCCATTCCTTCAGGGCACTGAGATGGGGGGACGTTTTGGCTTTGTGGTTTAGGAGAATTATGAACGGGCTTTTGAGGGGTTATGCGCATCTGAACGTAAATAAAGCCTTGTTTATTTCTCAAAAATGGAGGTGATTCCACACCTTTCCTGGCCTCTTCTTTCACAGCACAAGATCTCTCCCTTTTTCCCAGAGGAAAAAAGAGGCCATTGGAGAGAAGCTGCTGCAATGTCCTGCCTTAGAGCCTTCCTCTTTGTGCGTTTATTAGTATCTTTCCTCCCTCTCCTCCTTGCTAAACAAGAGGCGTCCTTCCCTCTATCCAAGGCCAATAAATGCCCATTTCTTACCTGGATTTCCTCATCCTCTATCTTCTCAAGAACTCTGCTCTTTTTCAATTATCCTCTCTCTTTATATCAACCTCTCCCTTCCCGTAAGTACCTACTCGTGTTCGGAGCATCCTATTTGAAAAGTAAATACGCAGAAACTCTGCCTCGACTGCGCCTTCTTTCTTCCATGCACGGCCAAACTTCTCGGAGGTTGTTTACAGCCGCCTCCCACCTGCCCTCAGCCTTCGGGGTTCTGCCGCTTCCTTGAGATGATTCTCGCCAAAGTCTTTCAGGCTATTTTCCTTGGAGTCTGGACTGTTTGGCGGCGTCGACCTTTCCCTCCTTCCTAACATAGTCCTTCCTTTCTGCGATTGCCTCGCTAGCTGCTCCTCTGCTTCTCGGGGACTTCCTCCTCTGCCCACCTTCCCCTGCTGGGCTTCCTCGGGTGCCCTCTGAGCGTCTTGTCTCTTCCGACGCTGTGAGCCAGCGATGCCCAGTGCTTCGAGAGCAACTCGTCTGTAGTCAAAGGCGTCACGTTTAGAGCCAGCCACACCCAGATCTTACTCGCCATTCCTGCCACTTAAGTCTCTTGGTCTTAGTTTTAGTTTTCTCATCTTTAAAATGGGCAAAATAATTCCTACCTCACAAGACTGTGGTTGGGAGTCAATTTCATTAAATCAGTTAAGTTTTATAAAAACATTTCATTTATGGTCGATTCAACAAAAACATTCTAGCCCACATTATATTATAGGTACTATATATAAGCCTTTTTTATTGTGCTGCACAATAAATGATACAATTTATTTATTTATTTATTTTTTATTTTTATTCTTTTTTGAGACAGAGTCTCACTCTGTTGCCCCAGCTAGAGTGCTGTGGCGTCAGCCTAGCTCACAGCAACCTCAACCTCCTGGGCTCAAGGATCCTTCTGCCTCAGCCTCCCGAGTAGCTGGAACTACAGGTGTGTGCCACCATGCCCTGCTAATTTTTAATTTCTTTCTGTTTTTAGTAGAGACGGGGTCTTGCTGTTGCTCAGGCTTGTTTTGAACTCCTGACCTTGAGCAATCCACCCGCCTCGGCCTCCCAAAGTGCTAGGATTACAGGCGTGAGCCACCGCCGTCGGCCTAAATGATACAATTTATAATGCCACCTGGGATACACATACACACAAATTTTCATTAACAAATTCTTACTCTCCCTATATTTAATGTGATAAGTTTGCTATTTTCTCTTCCTTTTCATTAAAACTTATATTGGTTACAATCCACTAAATTTCCCAGTCTGATGGACCATGGCCTACAGTTTGGAAAACATTTTTATAGACTCTGGGGATACAGAAGTTTCTCACATGGAGCATTCTTTCTCGGAATGTCTATTAGAACTTTTGGCAATGATGGAAACGTTTTAAATCTGTGCTGCCCAATATGACAGCCACTAGTCACATGTGACTAAGTCCTTGAAATGTGGCTAGTGCCACTGAGGAACTAAATTCTAAAATTTTATTTAATTCTAAGTACTTTAAATTTACAAAACCATATCTGGTTAGTGGCTATGGTATTGGACAGTGCAATTCTAGAACGTGGGTGATGAGAAAAAAGTAAATGAATAGAAGAATAAGATAATTGCTGATAGTAACAAGGGCAGTGAAGATGCTAAGTACAATGGGGTGATTGAGGTGTCTTTGGGAAAAGTTGAGGTTGGATGGTCAGAGAAGACCTGTCTGCAGAGGTAATGTCTACGTTGACATCTGAATGACAGGAAGAGAGTTCCTGGTAGAGAGTACAGCAGATGCAAAGATCTTAGAGACAGAAATTTGCTTGGTGTATTTGAGGAACAGAAGTCCTGTGTGGCTGCATCATTGTGGCACTTAGGAAATATGATAATGGTGGTGTTGACAAGAAAAGCTTTGGGCCTGATTTGTCACCTTATTGCTGAATATTTCCACCTGAGAGCCCTGTAGACATTTCAAACTCACCTTCTCCTATACTAGACATTCAAAAGTTGTTCCTCTTCTGTGCTTCCTGTCCTAGTGAGTGGTACTACTATTTAACCTGATGTTCATCTTCCTCCCCTTCGTCTCCCTTTCTCCCTCACACTACCTTCTTATCAATTTCCAAATCCTGCCACTGTCCCTTCTAAATATGTCCAGAATATGTCCACTTGTCTGGGATATTTCCTTAATTTACAGACTCATAATGGTTTCTTTGCCTAATCTATTTTTCACACTGCAAGCAGAGTGATCATTCTAAAACACAAATATAACCAAGCCACTCTTTGGCTTCAATCTTACCACGTTCCCAATGGCTCTCAGATTAGAGTACAAACTCTTTAACAAGGACTTACAAGAACCTTTTTTACCCTTTATGTGGCTTGCTCAAACCTGTTTTCTGCAATTTGAGAATGCCTTGCTCTCTATTCTTTGGGCACCTGCAGATAGTGTTTCTTCTGCATAGGATTTTCTTTGCTTCGTCCTCATCAAGCTTTGGATGACATCCTTGGTACGTAGCTTAAGCATCACTTCCTCCAAGTAGCCTTCCCACTCCTTGGACCATGTTTGATGTTACTTCTAGGGAATATCAGTGCACTCTGAACTCTGCCCCTGTAGCACTTATTATGCCGCACCATAATTGCCTATTTACAAATCCGTTGACCACATGCGGGTAGGGATCAGTCTACCATGTTCATTGTTGCATCCCCAGCATCCAACACAATGCCTGGTATCTAGCAGATGACCAATCAATGTTTTTTTCTGAATGAGTTAAAAAGAAATAACTTGGATTCAGATATTACTATTAATAATGAATTATTAGCCATTTTCATATTAATAGCTAGCATGAGCATGCTAGCTAGCATGCTTAGTATTCTACTCTATCTCCTTTATCCTTACAAGCACCTACTAAAAGTTATTATTATCCTCATATTACGAATTAAAAATGAAGCCCCTGAGAGTCTAGAATAATTTGCCCAAAGTTACACAAGTGGTAAGTGACACAATCAAAATAAGCTGGGATCACCTAAATGAAAAATCCATTCTTCTAATTCCTATACCAGGTAGGATGAGGTTTCTGCATTTCTTTGTTCTAATAGAGATCTCACAGAACGTGTGTAACTAGAAAGAGGGGTGTTGCTAGCCAGAGTCATCCTGGGCTGAGCCATTATCCATACACTTGACCAAGCCAGCTTCTGCATGCTGGGTCTGAAGTGGAGCTCAGGACTCAGCTATTTCCTTCAGTTTGTTTGGATATATCTTGAAAGGTTTTTCTGAGAGTAAGCCTCCTACGAGGCACTGACTGACTGCTCCAGCAGTGGTCTCCTGTTTACCCGAGGGACACAGACTGATGGTGTCCAGCAAGAGAGGAAAGTCAGGAGACTGGGAATTAGTGTTGATCGTGCTCTGGCAGCATGCATTTTGCATTTTCTTTGTGATTACTAATCCATTTGGGGAGTGGCCTTGTTTTTCATCATATTTCAGGAACTACCACAGAGAATTGTGATCCTGGGATTTACATTATCATTGTAGCTCAGTGGAAATCCTGATAGACTATTGTTTCGGGACCTTTTGGGGATTCATAATCCAGCGATTTGATGTGACTTTGGGGATTTTGATTATCCCATTTTGGCCTGTGCCCATCATCTCTGTGATGGGTTGAACAGTTAAATAGAGTGTCTTCCTCTTGTAAAACTCCAGGCACTTGCCAGATTTCATCTAGCTTGTTCTTCACTGCATCCGTCTTGGGCAAGGGAGTGGCAATTGTTCGCTCTTTAATAGTGAGAAGGACAATGGGGGCCAGAGAGGTTAATTGGCTCACCTCAGTGAAGCATTCAGGTTACAGTAGCTCAATGTCATGTGTTTATGTTTCTGAGTCGTACTGTTTTATCTTACTGGAGATGAAATGCATGTTTTATATTTAAGGGTTCACAATGCTTTCATGTGTGTTTGTTCATTCATTCATCCATTTATTCATTCAACAACTATGGGGAGCCTACTATATGCCAGGCACTGGGGACATGGTGGGAATAAGACAAACATACTGTCAAAGAACTGACATTCTTATTGAGGACAGGGAACAGACAAAATCATGTAAACATATTTGTATTTTTCATTTCAAATAGTAATATTCTCTGGATAAAATAAAAACTGAGTAACAGGATAGAGGGTTCCTGGGATGGATGAAGAAAGGATCATCAAAAGACTCCCATGTGATGGTATCATGTGAGCTAATAGCAGAAAGACAAAAGAATCTGGGGAAGGGTACTCCAGCAAGAGAGGGAACAGTAAGTGCAAAGGCCCTGAGGCTAGAATGAGATTGGCACATTTAAGGAAAAGGAATGCTGAATCGTATGGACCATGGTCCAGAGGGATGTGTTAGAGAGTTTTAAGCAAAGGAGTGAAAGGGATCTCATCTTTGTGATAACAACATCTCTTTGAGTGCCAATGCAGAGGTGTACTGAGGGAGGCAAAGGATAAAACAGGGAGAACAGGAAGAGACTGTTGTAGTGGTTCAGTGGGAGGTGATTTTTGTTCTTGAGTACTTACTATGGGTCAGACACTGTAAGTGTTTTCCATACATGATTCTTAATTAATACTCACAAAATCCTATAATATAATTACTATCTTCATTTGTCAGATAAAGAAATTATTAATAGAAGGCTCAGAAGTTTAAATATCTCATCCAAGGCCACTCAATCTATGGGACAGAACAAGGACTTTATTTCAAAGCCTGTACCGTTAATGCTCTTTTTTAGCCCTTGCATATCTCAACGGTCTGCTAGGGTGTTCCCCATGGATGTCCCCCCAGACGCTTTCAATCGGTATATCCAAGACCAAACTCATTCTCCTCTTCCCGAAACCAACTTTTCTTCTCGGTTCCTCAGTCCAGACTCAACAATCTAGGCTAGAAACTTTAGTGTCTTCTTAACTCTGTCTTTACACTGTGTTTTTCTTCATTAATCTGCATCAAATCTGTTGTACTGTTTTATCCACAAAAACTCTGTTACATAGCCCATTTCCATTCCTACCAGCATTGCCTTGGTTCAGGCATGCATCGAACCATTCTAGTAGCCTCCTGTTAGTTCTCCAATTCCAGCCAGTGTCTACCCTTTGCAATCTGTATTCATCCTGCCTCTAAGTTTAGTTCTTGTTCTAAATCCAGGTTACATTACCCCTGTCCTTTTCCGAAGTTATTCCCCATTGGTCCCCACTGGTCCTGGAAGGAAGTTCATTCTCTTTAATGTGGCAGTCAATTTAACAGTATTGGGTAGTTTATTTGTTGCTCAGAAGATTGCTTGTTATTGTAGCATTGACTGACTTATTTTTGCAGCTGATAATTCTCACCACATATAACCATCAGTCATGTGACGAGGAAGGTTAGGAACATGCAGTCCAGCAATTCCTGACTGAACTGTTTAGAAGTCCAGCAGGAACTGTGCTCACCAATGGGTGAGACACAGCATTCAAGGGCCAAAATGGTGTTTCCACAGCCTCCTAGTAGAGCTTGTTGACCCACCAGCTCTGGGAAGCCACCCAGCTGGATACATTTTTGTTGGATTGAATTGCATGGCAGGACCTGAGCTCTAAGGCAGATAAAGTCTAAATTAGCCACAAATTCTCTTAACCTTTTAATGGCACTCGAGAAAGAAAAGGCAGCTAATTCTTACGGACAGGGATCATTTGGTTTTAAAAGTAAATGGAAATTTCTCGACAGAAGGAAATCCTCATTCAGTGTGAGATTTATCCTAACCCTATATTCAGCGTTGTTTATGGACAACAGGTCCCTGTGGGGCGAAACACTGAATAAATAGAGAGCTAAGAAACAGGGGAACTATATGGTTATTTTCTGAGTCAAAATTGCAGGCCTGTAATTTAGGGATTCAAATCTGGCTGTTCGCACCCAGCCAGCATTCTGTCTGTAAGCACTTATAGTCATGGGGCAAATATGGCCTAGCCCTACTAAGGATTCCTTAAATGTATGGTGTTTTTGTGAAAGATGTTCTCTGATCTACTAGCTAATCAGAAAAAAAATGAATAAAAGTTATTTTGTTCTATCATTTCTCATTAAAGAAAGTAAAATTTTTGAGGCTGTTGTCAGTGATGCCAAAGAGGATAAATAAAATTCATTTCTGCTAGTTTTAAGAACTTGCTAGAAGTTGTTCCCTGTTTTATTTTGTAGAACAAGTCACTGTTTTAAAAGGTAAGATAGAAAAGCCCCATATTTTCCATATTCAATTTTAAGTTAGAGTATAACTTTTAATAGCTACACTATAAATAAATTATGATTTTCCATAATATTTTAAGCATAATATATGTTTACCTGACAATCTTGTATTGTGCAAACAATGCTATAACAACAATAACAGAAAGCAAGCAAGGTAAAAAAATGAAAGAAAAATGTCTCTAATCTTGCCATTGTAAAAATCAGCTGTTTTAATGTTTCCTTTCAAATTACTGTCAATATGTTATCTAATTTTCATACAGTTACAATCTTAGCATAGACATGACATTACAATCAGTTTTTTGCTGCTAATGTTACATAAGCCTTTTTTCCCAGCCACTTCACATTTTTAAACCCTAATGCACTTTTATAATGAAATTGCTAGACAATAATGGATTTCTTCAAAAAGGTTCACTAAGTTCTGGAAGTGAAAGGTTTTCATTGCTATTCTCAATGTTACCATATTGTGGTTAATCGCACTTTTACTGTTTCGACTAAGACTACAGTCTGCCAGGGGCCAAACGGAGCTGCTAAGATAAACAGTCACAGGACATAAAGGGACATATCATCCTCTGTGAGTGCTAAGAAGCTTACAATTCTCCTTACCTCTTCTAAAAAGAGTACAAAGCTCATTGGATTTTACCCATAAGGCATTAAAGCTACTGCTCAATTTAATGACCAGTAAAGGGAATGTACCTAGGGCCTTTTGACCGGCTGGCTACCTTTACTAGGTACTCAATAAAAGAAAGGCCGTTGATAATGTTAGTGTAAATCTTCATGACAACACAGGAACTCACTGTGCATGCACAGTCACCCCAAAGCTCCCAAGCTGTTCCACTGAGGGGAAGAACATTTGGTTATTAGAAGCAAAGGGAGATGTTAATCAAAGGGTTTGCATGCCGTAGTAAAGGCGATCTATAAAAGTTATAGGGATTTTTCGTCTGCTTTTCCTTATGTTTGTTGAGGATTGTGTTGGAATTTCTCATGGATGTAGTATTTGTGCATTAGCAGATACAAAGAGAATTAGAAAACATCACCTAGGATAAAACGTGAGCCGACTCAATGGTTCTCTTTGGAAGAGACCTGGAAGAGGGGTGACCTGGTGGGGACGGGGGATGCAGATCATGTGGCCTGCCTCAGGAGCTTCACATGTCAATTTGTGGTGGGAAGACTGGAAGGTCACCTCTAGGCAAGGGCTCCAGTTAGACGTCTGTGTATGTATGTACAACACAGAATAAGACGGGTCGAGGGGAGTAAGGCAGAGGGCTCCCTCTCGGTGTTTCTCATTTGGCGTAGCAGATGACCTTCTAGAGCGTCTGTTCTGTGTGTTCCTTTTACCAGGACAACGTGTTCTAGCGTTTAGTTAATGTGCTAATATTCATAAGCTTTGTCAATTACAAGATTATCGTCACTGTCACCATCATATTCATCAGCCTCAACCATGGATGATCAAATGTCCTTGGTCAATGAGGCCTGTGCAAATGTGAATTTTACCCCAGACTCATCTGGTTTCTAAAAAAATGAATGTTACTAATAACAATTTACTTGCATTCACAGATGAGATGACAAACTGCCAATATGGCCCCCACTAAAGCAAGGGTAAAATGGCCAAATGACAAAATACTGGGCTGTTGCTTACCTGACAAGCCGGATGTGCTAACCTTCACCTCTGTCGCAGGCATTGTGCTCGGTGCTGGGCTTTCTGCATGAGAAAAGCAGGCAAAGCCCTCCTCTCAAGGAGCCTCCAACCTGGTGGAGGAGACAGGTACAACCTGAAAACCTTGTAAATAAGCGCAGAATTAAATCTGTGATGAGGGCAACAGAGGAGATGGAGGGTGCAGACAAGGGATCCAACCTGGTCAGGGATGGCTTCAACTCACAGTTGGAAAGAAGAGTAACAAATAATAGCTGACATTTGCCAAATGGTTAGTATGTACCAGGCCCAGATTTTTGTGCTTTGTATGAATGATTTCTGTTGTGGTATGGACTCTGGGGAACATATAGGTGAGAAACCTAGGCTTAGAGACAGTACGTGACTTGTTTAGGATCACCCAGTGCATGAGTAGAGGAGTGGGGATTGGAACTCAGTTGGATTCCAAAGCCTAGGGTCTTAACCACCCCGATATACTGTCTCCTATCCTCCCTAAAGTAGAAGTTAAGCAGGTGAGGAGGATGGTGGGAAGGGAGTACTGGGCAGGTGGAACAGCATGTGTAGAGTTCAGAGGTGGAAGAAAACTGAAGTGTCTGAGGTAGTGCAGGGAGGGCAAAGTGGCTGGGCCCTGTGGGTGGGGAGAGTGTGAGGTGGGGCAGGGAGATGGACAGGGACAGGCCACACAGGGCCTGGACAGTCCAGCCAGACTGTGGCCCTGCCCAAGAGGAGGGCACGGGAGGGTTCTAAGCAGAGATGGACATGATCAGACTTGAGTTTTGAAAAGGTCATTCTAGCTATAGTGTAGAGCTTAGAAGAGGGCAAGGAAAGATTTGGGGAGACAAATTAAAATGCTTTGGTGGGGTGTGGGGTTTGGAGCAATAGAGGTGCAGAGGTAAGTCTTCACCTTCTGACTAAGGCAGTTTGATAGATGATGATACCGTTTGTTGAGAAGAGAACAGCAGGAGATGACATCGTTTTGGGGAAAAGGTCATGATGATTTGGGCAGGTTGAATTTGAGGTGCCTTGCAGACATCCAGGTGGAGTTGTTCAGTAGACAGTTTTATATATATAGCTCCGGAGCTCAGGAAGAGGTTAGGGCAGGAGATAGACATTTGTGAGTCATCCCAGGAGACGTGGTAATTGTGCCCATGCGCGTGGGCGAGCAGGTCCAGGGAGAGAGTCTTTGTGTCTTCACTACCTGCTCCCATGCTTTCTTCTTTTGAACTTGCTTCTCAGGCATATGTGCCCTTCGCTCTGCCACGCTAACACCTTCAACTGCAAACCTGATGCGTTTGTCCTGTTCCCCTTCAATCCTTCCCTCTTCACTCGCATCCTCATTCCACCTCCCTCCATCAAACCTCCTTGCCATCTGCCTGCTCACTCTTTGCTATTTCGAGTGCCGACCTTTCCATTTCCAGCCCCACTGAAGTTTCTTTCTCCAAGGCAGCCACTAGATCCCCGGCTCATCTCAGCTCAGGCTACACTTCCCTGGCTCCTCCTTCGCATCTGACTGCTGCTCCCTCCTTCCCCAGACATTCTCCTTCTCTGCTTCCCAGGCATTCTTTTCTCAGTTCTCCTTTCCTCTTCACGCGTGTCTCCTCTCTTTCTACTTCTCCCCTGTAAAGGTGAGTGTCCCAGGAATGTTTTCTTCTTCCCCCTTCTATACCTGTGCTAGCCACCTCAGCTACCTTGTTCGATCGCACGGCCTTAACAGCTACTCCCATGCAGATGGCGTCACAGAGTGTATCTTTCTTGCCAGGACCTGAATGTACAAGTGCTGGCTAGACACCTCCCCTGTGCACCCCAGTGCCATCTCAGACTCAGTGTGGCCCATATCACACATTTTCTTTTCCTCTCTAGCAAGTCGATATCCTACACTGTCGATTTTAGTTGAGTCCCTCTTTTTTCATTCTCTTTAATTCTCTTTAGTGCTACTATATTTCCTCCCATATTTCCTATTACCTCCTGCCCGGGTCCTTTGCACTTGTCTTCTAACCAGTCTTTCTTCCGTATTTTGTCTTGCTCCAAATGGATCCTATATATTTGCTTTAATTGAATTGTATACTCAACCCAGACTGTATCACTCCTCAGCCCCAAATCTTTAATAATCCTCTGTTGTCACTGAATTCAGTCCTGACCCTTAGCCTAATTTTAAGGACTCTCTTCACTTGGTGCTCACACAGGCTTCCACCTTTATCTCCTGAGACCACCTGACACCTAACTGATGAGCCAAATGTGTCAGCCTCTCCTCCAAACTATTACACTTGAAGGCAGGCGTCTGCGTCTTAAACCCTTGTTATCACCTATACTTCACCACCTGGAACATAGTAGAGGCTCACTAAAGTTTTGTTGTGTGCATGGAAAATTATTTACTAGCTCCTATAAATGTCTGATGATTCCCAGTCCTGTCCTTGCTCATGGTATGCTTCCAACTTGGAGGGGACTCCTCTTTTTGTCATAGAAGTAGGATGATATATACAAAGATGCCATTTTAAATTGTAAATTTATATATGCATATATTTTTTTTACCAGTTTACTACTTCAACACTCGTTTCCAACACCACTTCCTGCATGAAACCACTTCTCGTGCCCTTGATTTAAGAACCACCCTTTTTGGAAACTTTAAAGTATCTCTCTTTCCTTTTTTTTTTTTTTTTAAATTACTTTATCAGTGGGATGCAAGAAAATTTCGAGAGATACATGGTCCCTAATCTTATAAGTAGGTTGTTTTGATTATTAGGTATATTTTTGTTATAAAACTTTTTATTCTAAACAGTAATTCAAAGACCTGCCATCCCCCTTGGTCCCTCACAATCGTTTCCTGGCTATCACTCACTTGATTTAACATTTTGGAAACTGGGGCTGTGTCTCACTCACATTTAGGTCTCCAGAGCACCTGACCCAATGGCTTGCCCATAGACGTTTCTCCATATTTGTGGACCTGAAGTAAGTGAAATGATATATATGGCCACCAATATCTTCCATCCTAAGTGAAAAATGAGTCAAAGATTCAGACCTGTGTTTGTTGTGCTTTCAATAGCCAGAGAAAAATCAACAATGCTCCCCTTATAGAATTGGCACGAGGAACCATGCCATCATATGGACCACAGTGAGTAGCCGTCTCTGCCATTCAGTTTGGAGAATAAGTGAAATGAAACCATTATGAGGGTGGAAACATACATATTATGCAAACACAGGCATGTTTCGGCGGAGCTAATCTGTGTGATCCTTTCCTTCATAACCCGCTGGCTCTGCTGGAGCCCAGTTACAGACCAAGCCCGCGACATTCACTTCAAATGCATCATGGCCTTGCTTCTACCACAGGGGTCAGTAAGTCAGCTACATAAAATTACATTTTGTTTTCAGAAACCTGTATTTGTGATTTGAAGTTGGTCACTCCTCAATCAGTTGATGGAGTGGGGTATAATTCTCAGATCTTCCTAATTATCCCCATGGAAATAAATGAAATGTTATTCTCTCTAGGACATGATTCTTGCCCTCCTTTTTTTTTTTTTTTTTTTTTAATAAAGTGGAAAATTGACAAAATATTAGGATTAAAATAAAGAACTTATTAATTTTTTAGGGAAGAAA
>CAUYMX010026951.1:0-33406 GCA_963573855.1 Lepilemur septentrionalis | reverse complement strand
TTGTCACTGCCATGTGGGAGGAACTCTCCTGAGAAATTGGAATTGCTGAGCTTAAGTCCCTGCTTGGTCATTTATTCACTGTTGGTTGTTAGTTAATTTTGGCCCTTGGCTTTCTTCGATCTCAGGTTTCTTATCTGTAAGAAGTAGTGACAGGGGCCCTTTGTTGCTCTCACAGTATCACTTCACGTGTCTTATAGTTTATTTGGCAAAACTGGGGGAGGATTTGACCGCTACTTAAAAAATATTAAGAGCCACATTTTACAAACATATGATACTATTAATTATAATCTAGTAGGTCAATGACATTCTTGATTATACCCATGAAATGCAATTTCTAGAGACATCTTTATATCTTTTCATGAATCAATTATCATTCAAATTTGTATGATAATATCTATATTAATGTCTCTTCCTACATTGTCCATCTTACCCCAGCATCACTTATGGAACATCTACCAGAGGTGTTTCTGTGCATGTTTGAGGACATGGAGTCCCTCTCATAATACCAGGGACACTCTGAAATTTCTCTCTACTTCTCCTCTAGTGAATTCCAGTTCTGCCATCAAGTAACTTACCTCTCCATGGTATGCTGAGAAAAACTGTGGATCAGCAGGTAAAAAACTGGGGTTATAATAGTGGGCCAACCACTTACTAGTCATTTATTCTTGGAAGACATATAAGCCCTCATCATTACAATCTTCATCTCTTTTTTTAAAAAAAGGAATAATACCATTTTGGAACCTTTGTAGTAATAGTTAATTTAGGCAACAATCATAAATTTACTTGGTAAAAGTTGTATGTGTGACTGGATATTTACATAGTTCCAAAGTACCTCCCTAAAAAGTATTAGGTGTTGCTCATAACACATCATCCCAAAACGTATTGGCCCTAAACAATAAACATCTATAATTTCTCAAGGTTCTGTGGGTTGTCTGAGAGGTTTTCTGTCGTGGCTGGTTCAGTTTAGGTTTGAGGTCTAGAATGACCTCTCTAGCCTCTCTGTCTGGTGGTGGGCAAGCTTATTAGTCTTGGAGTCAGGGCTTAGCCGTAATAGCTTATCTTTGTTCAACGGGGCCTGTCGTCTCTCAGTAGGCTAGTAGTAGTAGTAGTAATAGTTGTAGGGTTCTGAAAAGCAACAAGTGAGTATAAGCTCCAATATGGAGCACCTTTCAAGATTCTGCTGACACACATTTGCCAATGTCCCATTAGCCCAAGAAAGTCACATGGCCCAGCCATGGGTAATATAATCCATGTCTTGATGGGAGAAACTGCAAAGTTGTATTGCAAGGAGAATACACATACGAATGAGAAACACTGAGGCCATTTTTGTAATCTATCATAGATTCTTAATTGCAAAGGAATAAAAAATTACCTGTAGTGGTAATTTTTGACATTACCTTAACCAAGCAATCAAGGTCAAAATCACCAATAGTGGACCAGTGACATTAGGCTCGTGATGTGATACACTGAGAAGTGCTTAATATTATTTATTTAGTATTTCAGACAAAAATGCATAATTTAATGTAATCACAAGGAAGCAAAGAAAAATTGAAATTGTAGGAAATTCTACAAAATATCTTGTCCGTACTTTTAAAAAATGTCACTATGATGAAAGTCAAAGAAAAGATGAGAAACTGTTCCAGATTAGAGGAGATTAAAAACACATGATTACTAAATGTAGTGTGTAATCCAGAATTGGATAGTGAACTGGGAAAAATATCTATAAAGGAAATTATTGGGACAATTGGCAAAATGTGAATAAATGCTATAATATCTAATCTATAGGCTTTTTATTTATGATGCATTATAATTACTTTTGTATCAATAAGTGAATAATTTTACATTTCCTTTGAAGTTATTTTTTTTAAATGGAGCAGAATCTTTGCCTATCTCACAGGAAGAATAAATATAGTAATTTATCTGAATAAGTGTTGAAAATAATAAAAAGTTATATTATAATTTTTTTCAAATAGAAGCTAGGACTTTATTTTTAATCAAAAGGGAGCTATTGCAAGTATTTGTTTAGATAAATAGGATGACCAATATTGCACAATTGATTGGCTCTAAGGCATACAGTGACTTCGATGGATAATATATTAAAGACAGTGATATGAGTTTAGCAGCTACAATTGCCCATTCTGTGATTAACCAAGGCCCTAATTCAAATGGGATATAAATGCTTAGATAGATATACCTTGCTGAAATTAAATTATCAGGTTTTAGCAAATTATTAGAAATGAAGGAAAAGGGGGAAAGGTGTTAAATCATTTTAAGGTTGGATGAGGAGGACAATGGAGGTGCCATTATTAAGAGAAACAGAAACAAGAACTTTGTTTCCGAAAATGAAATGTAATAAGTTTTTTCCTAATTACAACATTTCAGAGGCTTCTCATTGCCTTTAAGAAATAGTCTAAAATCTCTAACATGGCTTACAAGAATCTGTATAATCTGGGACTCTGCTTCCCTTCTTACTGACTACAATGAGCTAAGCACTTGGGTAGATGTTGAAGACAGAGTAAAGTAAATATGGCTCTCATGAACTTAGATGTATATTCATCCAGTGAATATACATTGAGTGCTTATAGTATGGCAGTTATTTACTAGGAACTGGGAATATAGCAGTGAGCAAAATGACAAAGACCCTGCTTTTATGAATACTACATATTAGTGAGGTATTTCCTAAACAGATAACAAATAAATGTGTACTTATGTCAAGTGGCAATAAATTCTAGAAGAAAATTGAAATGGGTAAGAGCTGAGCTTTCTAAATAGTGCACCACAGATGGTTTATAGATATGCCATGACATATTGATAACCTCACCCATCAAAAGTGGCTAAGTAGTGTTGCTTCAAGTAACTAGATCCCATAGTCAGGTAGCTTCTGGTCATACTAAGTTTGTTAAGGGCTTCTTGGAGAATAGCCTAATCATACAGTTCAATGTATAACCTACTGTGGAAGGGGACAAGAAGGTTGGACAGTAATTTCTAGTGGAGATAGCTCCAGCTAATAGCCCAAAGTTTTAGCAACATAAATATCAGGTAATTCTATTCCATATGCTGTTGATTTGCTGTTTTAGTGGTAGCCATGTCAGCTGCAGATTGACTGTTCTAATAATGCGTGAGTATTCTTTGAATTTAAATTTTATCATTATGTCAAATAGATGTGATAAAATTCATGTATAGCCACAAAAAAATAAAATTAATGAATTAAAGAAGAGTTAATATATTTTAAATACCATTTTAACCAATGTAAATATTATGTTGATTATAAAAGTAAATGCTTAAAATCATTGTCACCTACTTGTATAAATCTTCTCACCCTTTATAAAGATCAAATATTATACCATTATTTCAAATGTCATTATCAGGAAATAGTGTAGCTATTTCAAGCATACAATGTGTTGTTAAATGTTGAATTCATGGAAGCAAAATCTCAAAATGTTTTTTTTTAAATTTTGTTTGGAAGCTTTGTGTGACTCAGTAGATCTTATCTTTAATATATTTTTTCTAATAATAGTTTAATAATGTGAAGATAATGTAATTAGTTTAAGCCCCACATTGACACACTCAAATTTGCTCTAGTTTATCTCATGATCCATACATCACTGTATCCTTTGTACCTAACACAGTGGCAAATTTACATTTTTTGCTTAATTGTGTAATTACTGTCTCCATTACACACTAAGATACAGTAGGATGTATAAAAGAAAAGAATAGGTTTATTTGTTTATAGTGGGAGATGGTTGTTATAGCTTCATTCAAAGCATAGTGCCTTTTGTATTTTACAGGGTATCCCAAAAGTCACCATATTTAGGGAAAATGGGAAATTGTAGCTAAATGTACCTTTATTTACAAAATATTCATTACAATTTTTTTCCTTTGTATGGAGACTTTGGGGACATCCTGTATTTCAAAGCTATCTAAACTTGTGTTGAATGGGTAAATTAATCCAACCATCTATTAGTCAACAGTTAAACTTTTCCTATAAACTTTTCTGGTTTTGACCTTCTCTTTCCACACTAGACCTTTTCTCTCTGTGTTTTGAATTCTTAAGTGGGCAGTAATTATTAGGGCCAAATAATTATTATTGGAAAACCAACTGATTTTCAGCACACAAAGATATTTCAGTACCATGGAGAGCAACAAACAACTGTCTGCCACTGCCAACCAAAGATGTGGTCACTCCAGCCTAACCTTACTATTTAGCATACATTGACAGAAAAAGTAAACAGATAGAAAGTAGGACAATGTGGAAAAGACTGATTATACTACTGTTCAGCATTCATAAACAGAGATAAGTAAATAGATGGAAGGCAGGACAACGTGGAAAAGCACTGGCGTTCACTTAAGGGAACATGGTTTTGCTGTCTCTGTATCTCCATCATATCAAAAGGCAAATTAAGTAAAATGTAAAAAGCTATCATAGATAAAGTCAAGAAGTAACTACATATCTACAATCTCAAAAGTTTTTCACTACGTATACCATATGGACATACCTCCCCTTAGAAGGTGAACCCCTGGAAGACAGGGACTGTTCCATAGCTTCCCAGGACTGAATGCAATATGTGGCACATAGTAGATAGCCATTTATTCATTAAATTTATGTACTAAATTGTATTATGCTGTCAAGAATATTTCACTTCCTTATTAAAGCTTATGAATAATTCATTAGACTGGCAAAACTATTTTCATATTTAAGAATCTAATTCTTTGCTGTTTAAATTTTGAACTTGAATGTTTACCAAAAATAACTAAATAGAAAGTAAAATTTATTGGTTTTCATTTGGACTTTGTTTTAAAGCTATATTTAAAATACCTGCCTCTCGTGTGAAGGATTTTCCAGTGTGTTTTAATTACATGTTTGAAACTTTACTCGTAACTCTAGCTTACTAACTATAAAAACCACAAAATCTTTTATCCAACAGATAGCTTATGTATGACTTAACTCTAATTCTGTAAGACAATAGCTTTTACATTTGTGAATTGATGTCATACCGAGTTAGAGTGAGTTAGATGTAAAGAACAAAGTATCAAAGCCACTATTTTTAAATTTAAATATTTAAAAAGATTCCCAGAATTATATTAGATTTTTATCTTAAGTCTCATTTTTCTTTGCCTCTCCTATGCAAAGCAATTATTTATGTTGCAACACAATGTGCAAAATAAGACTTAGTGTACTGGATAAAAAGATTTTAAATAGACAAACTCATAAATTATTTAACATTTAACAGGGAACAAGAAGTGGAAACTATTAAGTGGAATGTCACAAATTTTGGTCCTGGGCCCTATCTAAATGCCTGTTTAGAGTTTAGATAAAAAGAAGGACATATGTTTCACTTTAAATTCACCTATTTTGCCAAATTGATGTGAAGAGGCAATTTTCTCAATATTAAGTGACAGAAGAATGACTCATCTAGTAGGAAAAGTTGACTACTATTAAATGTGAGGAATTCTATGAAACTTAGCTAAATAAATGAAGGAATATTTTTCACTTTATTTTCAAAGATTAGAAGTTCATATTATACTACAGATCAACTCTAAAATGGTAACATGTTATTAGGATTTTTCATTAGTCTAGAGTCATAAAAATTCATTAATTCAGATGTATGTATGTAGTAATTACGTTCTGATAAACAGCTGTATATATACAATACTCTATATATGCATACCGTATATATATACATATACATGTAAATATATACAAATATATATATTTCTTTTGAAAAATATAAAACATTTTACAAATTTAAATGCTTTAGTAATAATAAGAATAGTATTAAAACTTAACAGATTGTTGAGAACAAGAAAAATGATGAACATTTAAATAATAAGCCCCGTGATTCTAAGCTTATTACTATTCGGGAAGAAATGGCAGGGTAGAATATGTAGCAATGTTTTAAAGTACTATTGCCTTGAAATAGTCATCAGTATAATGTAAAAACAATGAAGCCTATTGGCCACAAAGAATACAGTGGTATGCTCTCCATGAAGAATTCCATAAACATAGGAATTGATCTTTCACAATTTATAGTGAAAGATATTAACAATTGCTCAAATTTGTAAAGAAATAGACATGAAAGTATTTAAGTGTATATATGTCCCAGGGATATGCAAAACAGTTCTGCAAGATTCTTTCTAGACTTTCAGTTATATTAATTTGACTGAAATCTCTAAATGAAAGGTCATTACACGTGTGTATGTGTATGTGTGTAGGTACCTAGGTGAATCTGTGAATTGTAATATAATTCATTTTTTATGACATGAATACCCAGAGTTATCTTTCTAAGTGTGAAATTGCTGTAAGACTCTTGAACGTGAAAAATTAGCTCTTATAGCTACCTCTCATAAAATGTACAATGGGACTAAGTATGTCATGTGGTATGAATGGTGGTATATTATCTTTTAAGGATTCTTCGGCACTGAATAATAGAAATTTTTAGAGTTAAAAATTTAAAAATTTAAAACTCGAAATAATACTGCCCCCCCCCCGGAAACCATGTGAGTTGCCTGTAGCTATATTAAAAAAAATTGATATAAGACCAGATATCAGAGCCACTAGGCACCCACTAAAGAAAGGAATGCACAGTAAACTGTACTAGAATCAGCTTTTCAAAAGTGGTGCTTCTGCTTCCATTTCCATCACAAACAAATGAAAGAAAAAAGTAGATGAAAAATCACTCTCATATTCATTTACCAACCTATACAAAGTTTTTTTTTTAATATTCTACATATCATCTTTCTTCTGAGGCTTAGAGATCCACAAACAAATTGTAGACTTTAAAGCAGACATGGACTAAATATCTAGTTCTGTCACTTAGCCGCTACGTGACTTTGTCTGTGACCCTCTGAGAAGTAGTCACTTTGTTGGTGAAATAATTATACACTATGTACCATAATGGATGTTTTGAGAATAACTGATATAGTATAAGGAGGGTCTTTAGTATATTACCTGGCTCATACTATGTATTTTATAAGTGATAGCTATTTCTAAGTTCCCTGCATTTTAAAAAGTATTGTTATCAGCTATAAAATATAATGGAGGCTTAAGGTGGATCCAGGAAGGTTTCATGCTCCTTGCTATAGGGACAATTTAGGAGTACAAATCCAGGTAATCAACATTTTTGGATACATATCACTGCTCTCTCTGTTTTCTGCCTCCTTAAATCTCTAAACTCAGTAATGGTCCAAACTTAGAATCAGAATAAATATGTGTGCTCGTGTCCCTAGACCCAATTCTTACTCCTATCATTTGCCTTTGTGCTTGTGTGTAAGCATCATATACACAACCATGCATAAGCACACACATGCACATAGATTCCCACTTAAAGTGTAAGGTCTATGGACTTTTGACTCATTCATCATAGAAATAGATAGAACTGAGTGTCTCCTGCCATTTAGTGAGTGTCAAATGAATAACATGGGTTATCATGTAGTTCTATATTTTTATTTCTTCAATAACCACTTTTTATCAGGAGAAGTTGGCTTTTATCAAAGTATCTTCTTTATCAGCCTTTTTACTGACCTTCTAATTAGGCAATGAATGCTCCTCTCTGTGGAGAGGATTATTTTGCCAACAACCACCTTCTGAACCCTACATAAGCTTCGCATATAGTAGAAGAGGATGGAACTCAACTAATTTAGTCCCATATAAATAAACAAGCAACTATATCCCATATCCCTAGTTTGTACTGAAGTTTGCTTAGCTGACTTTGGCAAGTTCAAGGATGTTCCAAGCTTGCTAAGATGTGAATAAAGAAGGAAATGCTTAAAAAGGAACAGGAATAGAAGCATGATCTGTTCATCAGGACTCAAAGAACTGTGATAATAACTCCAGAATTTTGCAAATTCAGAACTTTTCTTTACAAAGTATTATGAAAGATAACCTTCATTATATCACAATGTTTAGCCTTTTGTCAACCCAATTTACAGAGTTTCAGAAGAAAGTATAAAATCCCTGTATAAATTCATGTAATTGAAAGCAATTTACTTGTCCATTATTCAAAAATGAATCACCTAGAACTTCTTTTTTCCACTTTTTAAAAATCAACTTTTTAATGACTAAGTTTGTTATCAGTGCCAATGGAAAGAGGAACCAATTTTATACATGTGAATTATGAACCTTACCTGTGATATACCACACCATAAAACTATTTAAATAGGATTTTAAACCAACTATTATATTCATACTAAATTGTATTGCAGCATTTACCACTGGTGACAAATCCTTTCATTAGAAAGTGTAGAAGTGATGTCTTCTAATCTTTAAAATAAATATGTATTCTTTAAATCAAAATTTAGATGAGTATTTCAATAATACTTAGAAAGTGCTCTCCAGTTTGCATTCCATAGTCACTGCCTATTGTTCAGGGCCAGTATGTTTTTGCTTTTTTTCCTCCTAAAGTTAAGCAAAAGTTTGACAATGTTTTATTCACCTGTTTCTTTTGTTAATTATTAACCTTTCATATTCTGAAATTAATATTAAGAAAAATGTTGCCAGAAATAGCTTATTGGGGCTTAAACAACACGTATCAGTTTTCTATTTGTCTCTTCAATTAAGGGATATATTTCCAAATAATTTGCCATATTTCAAGACTCAAGACAGGAAAATGAAAATCAGCACCAAAATATGTAGACTAAGTGAGGAGAGAAAGCAAGCAAGACCTGGTTTGAGACTTGTCTGTTCATAGAAAAAAGACCTAGCTACAAAGACAGACAAACGAGTTAGAACAGTATTCAGTGACATGGTGATTCCTGTCAAAAATCTGTAGACACAAATTTTGTCTATGTGTATCTTCATATGTTAGGAAATAAAACAAAAGAAATCAATGCAACATTGGAAAATTAGGATATAAATATGTCAAGAAAGGCATGTGATTTTCAAGGAAAATATAAAAAACATTTCTGTGTGGAGGTGCAGCATATTCCTTTGTGATAAATATGCAAACTCTATCTTCATTCTTTTCTGCTACCCATCTGACTTCTGTAAAGATGGAAGATCATGACCCTTTATATAAGTGGTGAAGACGAAGACAAAAATCACAGTTTTTACCAGTACTTTAGCCCCATTATATCTCTCACAGCTGCCTCCTTAATTCTCTTGCCCCACTTTCCTTGGATTTGAGTTAGTCAACACTACAGGGATATTTCCTTGAAATTACAGTGACTTTCTTTGTTTTCTTCTCTAAAATATGCATTAGCTTATGTTTTCAAGTATAACATAAATAAAGAAAAGTTCACAAATCACATGTGCATAGCTCTTTGAATTTAACAAAGTGAATGCATCTTTATACCAGTGGTACACTGGTAAATATATAACAAACAGCTCCCTCACACACACACACACAAAAAACACACATTGAAAAAAAAACTCAGTTTTAATGATATGAATACTCCCAACATGGTGAATTTCGAGCTGCCAGCTTGATGTCAACCAGCTTGAAAAATTCAAAAACTTAACAATGAATTCTTACACTATGAGTCAAGCCAGTTATAGCATATCACTAAAAACCAAGGAGTCTCACCATGATTCCCCCCCAATCAGTATTTCTCACTTTCCCAGAGGTGGCCAGTATCCTGACTTCTAACATCTACTTTTGAACTTAATATAAAGGAATCATATATACTACTTTGCATATGCTTTCTTTCCCTGACTTTTGTGTATATGTGATATATCCATATTTCAAATAGCAGTAGTTCATTCAGTTTCAGTACAATCTACTATTCTATGCAGTGCTATAACTTATAGATCTACTTTAGAGTTGGCAAACTCTAGATTATTTAGATTATTTAGTTGGCAAACTTTAGATTATTTCCACCCATTGGTTATGAAAATTCTTACACGTGTCTTTTGGTGAACACATGTACTCACTCATCTGTGTGTAGACTCCTAGGAGAAGATTGCTGGATCACAGGACATATCAACTTTATTAAAAACTGTCAAAAATGATTTCAAAGTAATTGCATGAATTTTTATGCTAACATTCAGAGTGCATAGGAATTCTAGTTTCTCCATGTCTTCACCAAGGCAAGGAATTTTCAGTCTCTTCACATTTTATGCATTCTGGTCTGATATATCCCATTTTAGTTTCAATTTTCTTTTCCCTGATGACTGGTGTGATTGAGAACATTTTCATGTGCTCATTGAACTATATGGATATTCTCTTTTATAAAATGGTCTATTGAAGTCTTAGATTCATTTTTCTTTAGGTTTGATTGATTCATAGTTTTTTATATATTCTGAATACTAGGCCTTTGTTGATGGCATGTATTAAAAATACCTTCTACTCTGGGACTTGCATTTTGATGGAATTCTTTAAAAACAGAAATTTCTTACTTTAAAATAATTTTCTGTTTATTAATATCTATCTATCCACCTACATACCTACCGTTTATTTGTCTACCTATATACACAGCTTCATCAGGATAGAATTTATAACACAACTTACCCATTTAAAGTGTATAGCACAATACATTTTAGTATATTCACAGCACTGTTTAACTATCACCACATCAAATTCTAGAACATTTCATCATCCCCAAAAGAAATCCCATATTTATTTGTAATCACTCCCCACTTTTTGTCCAAGCTTCATGAGCCTAAGACAACCACAAATATTCTTGTCTCTATATATTTGCCTATTCTGTATTTTTCATATAAATAGAAGCATGCAATATGTTGTCGTTCATGAGGTTTCTTTCATTTAGTATAATATTTTCAAGGTTCATCCATATTGTACTATGCATCAACACTTTATCCCTTTTTATAGCTGAATAACATTTGATTAGATACATATACAACATTTTATTTATTCATTCACCATTTAGGATATTTCCACTGTTTTGATTATTGTGAATAATGCTGCTATGAACATTCATATAAGTTATTTTGTCAACATAAGTCTTCATTTTCCTCATGGAATTGCTGGGTCATATGGAAACTCCACGTTTAACATCTTGAGGAATCGTCAGACAGCTTTCCAAAGCGTCTGCACCGTTTAAAAAGTCCCACCAACGGTGTATGAGGTTTACAATTTCTCTCCATCCTCAAAAACACTTATTATTATGATCTTTTGATTATAGCCATTCTAATAGGTGTATGGTGGCATCTTGTTGTGGCTTTGATTTGCATTTCTCTGATGGCTAATGATGTTGAACATTTTTTTTCATGAAACTATTGACATTTGTAATCTTATTTGGAGACATGTCTGCTTAAGTCCTTTGCCCATTTTTTTGTTTTGTTTTTCCTTTGCCCGTTTTTAGTCATATTACTTTTCTTTTTATTACTTCATTCTAAGTGTTATCAATCTTTATTTTATGTTTAATGTGTCAGGTATCCTGTTTAAGCATCTTTTCCCCACCTGTAGATCATTAGGTTATTCCTCCATGTTAATTTCTAGAAGTTACTCATTTACATTTGACACTTCAATCTATAATATGTTGGAATTAATTTTTATGTATGGTGTGGACTGAAATTAACTTTTTCCACATGGATATTTAATTGATTCAGCATCATTGTTAGGAAAACAATTTATTTCCTTCTGTTCTGCATTTTCAATTTTGTTACAAATCTAGTCTTTATATGCATGTAGGCTTCTTTCTGGAATCAATATCATCCCAAGATCATTTTCTATACTTGCCACAATATCATGTGGTCGAAATTAATGTATCAATAGTATGATAATGTTTTGATTTCTATAATGAAATTTGTCCATTTTTCTTTCTCTCATTCAAGACTGACCTGATTATTTTGGCCCTTCACAGTTTTTTATACATTTTAGAATCAGTGTGTCAATTTCTACCAAAATATTTTCTTGGTTTTGTTTAAGTTATATTGAAACCATACATTAATTTGTGGAGACTTGATATGTTTAAAATATTGACTCTTTTTATTTGTTAACATAGTATATATTCCCATTTATTATGTCTTCATGCTTTGTTTCAGTTGTATTTGAGTTTGTCTTTGTGAAGGTCTTATATATTTTTATTACATTCTGAGAAATTTAGTTTTATTTAATAATATAAATTGTATTTTTATTTTTGATTTCTTAATATTTCTGATTTATAGAAACATTATTGCTTTTTATATACTGATTTTTGTATCTAGCAACATTATTTCTAATACCTTATCTGTGGTTACTTCTAGACTTTTTAGGTTTTTTATGTTATGAGCAATGATCACAATTGTACTTCTTCCAGATATTTATATTTGCATAGCTTTATTGAGGTATAATTAACATATTAGAGACTTCACAGATTTAAAGCATATAATTTGATAAATTTTGGCATGTGCATATACTCTTAAAACCATTACCACAATGAATAATAAATATATTCATCAGCCCACAAATTTCCTCATGTGTTTTTATAATCTCTTCCTTAAAACCATGTTACTAACCCCATTTGCATTCATAGGCAGTAATTATTCTGCTCCCTGTTACTAAAGACTACTTGTATTTTCTAGAATTTTATATATGTGAATTGTATAGTATATATTATTTTTTATGACTTATGCCATTCAGCATAATCATTTTGAGATTCATCAATGCTGCATTTATCAATAGTTTTAATTAAACCATTTATCAATGGTTTTAATTGAGGAGGGATATTCTATCATATTTCTCTCACTATATATATATATCCATTCACCCATCCATCTAATTTCTATCTATATCTCAATTTTTTTTCACCTTTTGCTGAATACTTGGGTTATTTTCAGTTTTGGGCTATTACAAATAAGAGTGCTATTAACATTTGTGTATAAGTCTTTGTGTAGATATATGCTTTTATTTCTCTTGACTAAATAACAAGCAGTTAAATGGCTAGGTTATATGGTTGTTATATGTTTAAAGCTTTAAGAAACTGTCACACTGTTTTCCTGAGTGGTTATCCATTTTACATTGTATATACTTCTGCTGTTGCATGGAGTGTTTGATAAATAAGTCAAGTTGCTTGATAGAGTTATTTAAGTATTTTATATACTTGCTGACTTTCCATGTACATTATTAACATCTCCAACTATTTGTGAATTTGTCTATTTCTCATTTCAGTTCTATGCATTTTCCTTTATGTATTTTTCATCTCCGTTACTAAGTATATAAACATTGTAAGGTTCTGTCTTATAGATAAATTGACCCCTTACTTAGTATTGAAATGTCCCTTATCTTTGAAAATATTGTTGACTAGGTAATCCACTTTAATATTGACATAGCTACTTCAGCCTTCTTTTGATCACTGTTAACATAGAATGTATTTAATGTGTGTTTCTTGTAGAAGGTATACAGATTTTTTTAAATGCAATCTAACAATCTCTGCCTTTAATGTGTTTAGATCATTTAGATATAATGCAGTTATTAATATGGGCTTGAATCTACCATGTTCCTCTTTGTTTTTTATTCATTGCATCTATTATTTGTTTCTTTTTTCTTTGATTTCTGTCTACTTTTAAATCGAATAATTTTATGACTCCATTTTATCTCCTTTTTTTTTGGATTATTAGCTGCAACTCTTTGTTTTGTTATTTTGACAAAAGATTTAACATTAATATAATACATCTTTAACTTATCACAGTCCACCTTCAAGTAATATTATACCACTTCATATATGGTGTAGATCTTACAAAAGTGTACTTTATTTCCCCCTCCCAGCTTTTGTGCTTGCTATTCTTGTCATACATTTTATTTCTTCATATGTTACAAACTTCACAATACATTGTTGTTCTTTTTGCTTTAAACAGTCCATTATCTTGAGATTTGTTTAAGTATGAAAAATGGTCTTTAATATTTATGTGCATCTTTACAAATTCTAGTGTTCTTAATTCATTTGTATATCTGCAGATTCCTATCTGGTATAATTTTCCTTCTGCCTAAAGGACTTCTATTATCATTTGCTACAGTGAAGTTCTTGTAACTATAATAATTCTTTCAACTTCTCTATGTCTCTAAAGTCCTTATTTTGCCTACATCTTTGAAAGATATTTTCTTTGGTTGTAGAATTCAAGATTGACTGTATTTTTCTTTCAGTATTTTAAAGATACTGCTTTACTCTCTTATGGTTTGAATTGTTGCTGAAAAGAATTGTATTATCATTTTTATCTTTATCTTTCTTTGTAATGTGCCCTGTTTTTCCAGCTACATTTGAGATTTTCTCTTTTTTGCTTGTTTTAAACAATTTTATGATAAGTTATATTGTGGTTTTCTTCTTCTGTCTTATGCTTGAGGCTGTTAGGATTCTTAGAAAGAACTACGGGTTTATAGTTTTCAACAAAGTTAGTAAATCTGTCATTATTTCTTCAACATTGTCTCTCTCACTTCCCTCACCCTTGTATGGAGTTTCTAATTACACCAAGGCTACTTGAAGATGTCCCACAGATCCCGATGCTCTTTTCATTGTTTTCTTAGTCTTTTACCGCTCTATATCATTACTTTTAGTTTATGTTGCTATTTTTCAAGTTTAAATCTTTTCTTCTGCATTGTCTGAAGTAAATCTCATCCTGTGCATTTCTTATCTCAGAAATTTTAGTTTTCATCTCTAGAAGTTTAGTTTGGGTGTTTTCTGGTATGGGGCTTTTCTATGTGTCCGTTAAACATGATCAATTTTTTCTCTACCATCTTAAATATACAGAATTAGTCATAAAAATTGTTTTAATGTTCGTGTCTACTAATCATTATCCATATCTTTTCTATATCTCTTTCAACTAATTTTTCACATCATAAATTATATTTCCCTACTTCTTTCCTGATAACTTTATTTATTTATTTATTGACACACCATCTCACTCTGCTACCTGGGCTACAGTGTAATGGCATCATCATAGCTCATTGCAACCTCAAAAACTCCTGAGCTAAAGTGATCCTCCTGCCTCAGCCTCCCAAGTAGCTAGGACTATAGGCGTGTGCCACTGTGCCCAGCTTTTTTTTTTTTTTTCTTTTCTTTTCTTTTTTCCTATTTTTTGTTGAGACAGGGTCTGGCTCTTGCTCAGGCTGGTCTCCAACTCCTGGCCTCAAGCAATCTTCTAACCTCAGCCTCTCAAAGTGCTAGGATTACCAGTGTGAGCCACTGCACCTAGCCTCCTGATAACTTCTGATTGGTTGACAGACACTGTGAATTCTATCTTTTGAATTTTGAAATTTATTTATATTTTTATAAAATTACTTGGGCTTTGTTCTTAAATATATTATAGCTAATTTGTTAGGAAATACTTTTATCTTTTTGAGGGTTACTTGTAAGCTATGTTAATCAGGACCAAATAAGCCTTTATTCTATGGCTTTCTCTCCACTACTGAGATGGAACTACAATTCTGATTATTCTATTTAGTGTCTTCCTGGTAGGAACAGGAACTATTCTCAAAACCTGTGCAAGCTCCAAGGATTGTTCTCTCTGCTTCTTTTGAGTGGTTCTTATCCCAGACTCAGAAAGTTTCTTAGACACATATGTTTATAAGTACTTAGCTGAGTACTTAAAGGCACCCATTACAGATTTATGGAGTTTTCTATGCAGCTCTCTACTCCTTAGATCTTTGCCTTTTAAACTCTACTACCTTGTCCTCTCTGGAGTCCCAGTTCTGTCCCCTCTGCTCAGTGAAACACCTGGGTTCTCCTCCCCACATACTCATGGCCACAAACTGGGGCAATTGTCACACTTATTTATTTCCCCTTTCTCAGAGTCACTGTATTCCATTGCCCAGTAATCATGGTCTGAAAATTGTTGTTTCATGTATTTGTTTGAAACAGAATTCTAATTATTTTATTTTTGTTGTTTTCTTGCCTCATTTCATTGCTAAGCAAGAATACAATATTGAATTCACTTCATTATTGAGAATAAGAGGTTTAAGAGCATAGTTTCTAGTCTTGCTCCTATTCTCTAAAGAAAAGCTTTAGATATTTTACTGTTAAGTATGATTTTTTTGTGTAGGATTTCATCTTTCAGTTTAAGGTAGTTTCTTCTATTCCTAGTTTTATCAGGAATATGTTTTAACTTTTCTCAAATGCTTTTTCTGCATGGATTGAGATGATCATGTGGTTTTTATTCCCTTACTCTGTTAGAGTGATAAATTATGTTGTCTGTTGAATATTAAAACAACTTTACATTACTGGAATAAATCCAACTTGGTTTTGATGTAGTAGCCTTCCATATTTCATTAGTTTTGGTTGCTAGTATTGTATTTAACTATTTTTACAGCTAAATTAATGAGAGAGATTGATCTGTAATTTTCCTTTTATCAATGTCCTTGTCGGGTTCTGGGGTCAAGATTTTACTGGCTTTATAAAATAAATGTTTTCTTTCTCTGGAAGAGTTTCATGATTTTAGTGTAATTTCTTCCATAATTGTTTCTGACTTCTTGAGGTAGAAACTTAGAGGTTGATTTTCAGCCTAAGACTACCTGGTGGACCCCTTTGAAGCCTTACTCAAATCTTCTTGCACCCCTTTTACTGGTGCTGTGTGCCCATCTCCCAGTTTCTGTGTTCTTTGCTGCTAACAATTTGGAGCTACAAATCTATTCAAATGATTACCCTCAGTGTAATGAAACTGCGTCTGTGTTTGGGAGCTTAAGTCCCCCAGCATGGCACATAGATTCCCCCAAAACCTTTTTCCAGTGTCTGTCCCCCAGTTTCTGGCTTGTTGTTGAGGCTGTCTGCAGAAAAGTGCATTTGGTATACTTGAGCAGCCTTGACTATCCTGAGAGCTTGAAGTGCCTGGAAATTTACATCTCACTGAAACAGACCGTAGTCAATTACTGACTGATTCAGAGGTCCAAAAGCCAGCTTTCTTGGCTACAGATAAAATTCATAGAGATGAAATTTTAGCTTTAGAGCTCTCTATGGGATCAGACAGTGGCTCTCTTTAGGTAAAATCACATATCTTGGCTTTTTACACTTCACCAAACTGCTTTCTCCAATCCTTCACCTGTTTCTGTCTGGAGCCTTTCCCAGTAAATTGCTGAATTAAGGAGTGCTTATGGGAGAAACAAACTTAAGACATACTACACGTTTTCCTATAAGCACTGCTTTAGCTTGGTAACATTATTTTGACAAATATCCTATTTTTATTACCACTTAACTAAAAATATTTTCTAATTTTCATTATAGTTACATCTTTACTCCTGGGTTATTTAGAACTGTGTTGCTTAATTTCCAAGTATATCAGAATTTTCATGTTATTTATTTGGCATTGAGTCCAAACTTATTTCCACTGTGATCAGATAGTATACTGTATATGAGTTCTTTTTTTTTTTTTTTTTGGAATTTGTTGAGACTTTGCCATATGTTTCTTGTTCACTTTTTATTAGTTTATGGTGAGATATTATGTATGTGTATTGTGTGTGTTTGTGTGTATGAGCTCATATATTTGTTAAACATGTTATTCAAATCTTCTAGAGTCACTGACATTTTTGTCTCTAATGTAAGTTACCAAAAGACTTGTATCCTTTATTGTGCCTGTAGTTTTATCTAGTTCCTCAAATCTCTAAATTCTTCCTTTCTATGTAATTTGAGGGGAGGGTAGTATTAGATGCATTAAAATTTATAATTGCTATATAACTCTATTCTGATAGATAACCCCCTTTTTCATTATGAGTAATAATATATCTTGAGTAATGTTGTTTACCTTAAAGTATGCTTTGTCTGATACTAATTTGACTACACTAGCTTTTTTATTTGTTTTTACATGGAATATATTTTTCCATCTTTTTACATTCATGTATACTTATATTTAAGATAGCTCTCATATAAACAACATAAATTATGTTTTGTTTGTCTATACATTTTGGAAATCTTTATTGGAGAAAATTGTGTTTTAATCTAGGCAGCTTCCCAGGTTATCTGATTCTAGCCTTTCAGAATCTTTGAGCTATTTTTTAATATTATAAGTTTTCAGACATGCAAATTGTGTCTTGTTTCATGGAGATTCCACTGTCTTCCTTCTTTCCTATGGAAAAAGTTTTTTCTTCCTATATACATACTTATTTCATTATTTCTTATTTATAAATGTGCCTGCTCTTTGGATTGTCCTTAAGCTGGTTTGTTACATGTGTCAGGTTAAATCATGAGTTAAATAAACTCTTTAACAAGTGTTTATTTTTATATCTGTTAAAGAGTCATGAATCAACTTGTTATGAAAAATATCTTTTAATGCTATTTTCAAATTAAATTATTTAGGCCATTTGCACCTAATATAATTTCTGCATAAAATTATATCTAACATCTTACCTGTGTTTTCTAAGTTTCCTACCTGTTTACCTTTCCTTTTCGATTAATCAACAAATTTCATCATTATTTTTATCCCTCATTACCTTGTTAATAATGCACTCAATATTTCTTAATGAATACCTGTAGACATTCAATATACATTCTGTTTTTATCTCTTCCCTGAAAATGGCAGTATTTTTGACAGCAATTTCTCCCTTTACTTCCCTCCTACTTTGTGTATTTTATAGACTTCTATCTGAATTCTATATATACTTAAACTCCAGAGGCAATTAGTACTAATGTTTTAGGAAACATCTATTTTTACTTCCCATACATTTATCCTTTCCATGAATTCATATTTATTTTTGTATTCTTATGTTTTCATCTGGAATCATTTTGCCTGAAGAACTTTCTTTAGTATTTCTTTTTACTGCCTATCTGCTAATAGGAATATCTATATTCTTTTTAGCCTGGAATAGTCTTGAGTTTGCCTTTATTTTTGTTGGATATAGAATTTTAGGTTAGGAGTTTCTCTCAGAACTTTAAAGATGTCATTTCACTGTCTTATTTTTTCCTTCACTTCTGTTGAGATATCAGCTCTTGGTTTTATTTCTTCTTTGAAAATAATACACATTTTCCTTGTCTATATTTAAGATTTATGTTTGGTTTATAGCAGTTTGACAATAATATTATAGAAGTATGGTATTTTATATTTTTCTTGCTTTCAAAGAAATTCATGAATTTGTGGCTTGATATCTATTGTCAGTTCTGAAAAAAAATTTCTACTATGTCTTCAAATATTGTTTCTGCCCTTTCTCTCTACTTTCCTCTAGTACCCCCACAGCATCATCACTGTTTCATGTTTACATCATGTCTCTTAAGCTCTTTTTATGTGTTTTCCATCTTTTTTACCCTCCATGTTTTAGTAAGGATATGTACTATTGATGCATTTTTCCAGTTCACTAAACTTTTCTTTTGCTATTGTTTAATTTTCTGCTAAATACATGTATTACATTTTTAATGGAAGCTATTGTATTTTTTTTTAGTTCTAGAATGTGAAGTATATCCTATCTTATATATCTCAGTTTCTTGGTGACATTTTCGATTTTGTCTTGTATTTGCTTGGACATATTGATCTCACGTATTTTAAAGTTCATGCATAATTACTCCAATATCTGAATTACCTATTAATCTAATTTTTCTCGCAAGTTTTCTTTTTACCTTTTTTTTTTTTGTAATTTGCCCTTCTTTTGGCATGCATGATTTTTATTTTTTATTGCACTCCAGCCTTTGTATATTAAAAAAATAAAAGATTAACTCATGTTCTGGCTGATATAATTTCTTTCCTGAAAATAAGCAGCAAGTTTTGCTCTTTATCAGGCAGTTTAAGTAGAAAAATTAAAAAAACAAAACAAAATGAAACAAAAAAAAAACTTCTTCCAGCTTGGAATTGAAGTTGTTTTTCAGTCCTTTGTGAGAGCTAGTATATTTCTAGTTCACCCTCCCTCTTAGGCTGTGACACTTCCAGGTTCCTGAATGTACATCTTGAGTATTATCCAGGACCTCTGCTCTTTGATGCTCCCTAATCTCTAATATTTGTCTCATCAGCCTGCAAGACTGTCAAAATTTCTATTCAATTTCATATCCATCAAGTGTCCCTCTTTGTTCAACATATTGGCCTCTCAGCTCTGAGTGACATGAGTTGGCAAATAATTTTAAAAGGAACAGGGATAAAGAATGTCAGGTTCATTTCAGTTTACTTCCCTTCTTTCACATTCTGGTTCCCTGGCTGGTTCTCTGATGCGGTAGGAGAGATTTTTTTTTTCTCCAGCTTTTCTAGTTGTTTTTGGTGGCAGAATTGTTCCACAACAAACTATTTTATCATTATAGGAAACAAAATCTCTTCCAACCCTCCACCCTCTTCCCTCATATCCATTATACTTTCTTTTGTGTAGGAAAGCACACCCCTAAGATTTTAGTACTTGCCTAATTTGTCTTCCTTTGGGGGATCAACAAGCTTAAACCTTAATCCTGAAATATGCCAACAATAAAAATCATAAATGTAAACATCATCTCTTTGTGTACTTTCTTTCTAGTGTTAATGTGTTAACATGTACTTCTAGATCTCAAATATACGTTGTTATAGAAATAGACCACTTAATAAACAAGGACTTTATTATTGTATACTTTCAGATGTTTATACTTAAAACTTGACATCTAATCATAACACAGGTACTCATGTGATTTTCTCAGAACATAGGCACATGTATAGAAAAATTGTGTGAGAAATAGGGGAAGAGGAGAAATATTATGCAGTGTATTTCAGGAAGTACTTCACCTTTGGAATGAGATGTGTATGTCTCAAATCCTGGTTTGGCCAATTGCTATGTGACTAGCATATAGTATTTGTACTCATCAGTTTTCTTCTTTGTTAAATCAGATTCTAATATTTAGTATTATGATGATTACATAAATTTAAATGAAATAATGTGTATAAAATGTTTAATTCAAAGTTATCTTGACCCAAAGTGCTCAATGAATGTTAGTCACATGCTTGTGTTCTTTACGAATTTCCTAAATGAAGTAAAATTATCTAGAAACAAATTAGAATTATACTGGAAATTTTGGTTTTAAAAGAATGTTTTATTTTAAGTTGAATAGCTATATGTTTTTAAAGATGGTGACAATTTTTGCACATTAAATATATAAGTTACACTAGAGAAATGATATGAGCTTCAAAAGGATTCCTCTATAGGAGGAAAAGTATTAAATAGCTAAAGTTCTTATTGAAGAGCCTTTGTACTTAAAGTTTAGTTAACTGCCAAGAGTAAGTAATAGGGTCATAAACCATCTAGAAATTAGGAGTTATGGAAAGTAAACCTTTAAATCATTATGAGACTTTAAAATATATTCCATTAAGTAATAGAAAACCTTGCAAATGTAAACAGAACTGATTCTGAAGTTGTTTCCAGAGAATTGTGACAGTTTACAACTTTAAGATATTTTATTGAAAAGATAAGAATTCTCATCTCTAGAATGGTTAAAAGTAATTTTCCAAGGTTACAGACACAAAAAAGTAATGAGAAATACCAGTTTAGAATATGTACTGATTACCTGCAATTTACCTCTTTAGTTGTACTCTCCATCCATCTGCAGTCTGCTCTGGGCTCTGAAAAGCTTCTGGTTGAGTTTGTCCAGTGGGCAACATTAGGAGGAGATTAGAGGGGAAGCAGGAGAGTGAAGTCAGGGTATATAATCTCCCTACTGTCTCCCTCCAGGGTCATTCCGGCTGACTCTATTTTTTGCTTCAGGTTATATTTTATGCCAGGCAATCCTCACCACACTGCTGTTATAAGCCACTGTCATAAACCTCAGGATATCACACTATCCCTTGTGGTTTACCTATGCTCTGCCCTTTATAAAGCATTCCTCAAATTACCTGATTGCAATATGCCATCTTTTTTTCTGCTAGTACCTTGATGTGCAGAGAAATCATGTCTTTAACTGGGATCTCAGAATTTTGTGGTTCATTAGTCAACATTTTCTCCTTCTCAATATGGTGATTAGATTATTGCTGCTCTGAAAGTTATTGACTGTTACCTAGATTATACTAGAATGATCTGATTCCCAAGTATGTTCATAAGATCAATCATTCTTAACACAATGCACATTACTATTTTTCTTTCTTAACATGTAGTTTTAGTTGTAAAAATAAGTTATATAAAAAAATGTTTTAAGATAATAAGAATATAACATCAAAGATTGTCAAAACTCAGAGGATAAATGATGTACCCAAAACTGCTGAATGAAATGCTATTGCCAATGGATTTCTATTACACTGTTTTTTAGCTTATTTGTTTAATTATTTTTCCATTTGTAATCAAAGTTCTTCAATGTATTGGAGCAACATTATATAGGAAAGTGTAGGTTAATGAATAAGTAATAACTGCAATGTGCCAACCACATTAATTGGCAATAAAGAAAATAAATATAGTTCCCTATCAGGAATACTTTCCCCAGTCTCCTATCACATCACCTTTTGAAAGAAATGTTCTAAGTCAGATTCTTCCCATTACTAATTCATCTTCCTGTGACAAATTTAGTTGTTTACAGAACAAGTTTTTTTATGATTGTGGCAGTACACTCACTTGCTTAAAAAATAGAGTTTTGTATACTCCCTGTTTTGACATCCCTGGATTACAGGCAACCCGATTTATGGCATTCCATACTTACAAATGGGCTCCCAAGCTTCCCATAAGGAAAATTTATAATTAACTAATTAAATTAATCATTCAGGATCCAGTTTCTTTCATGCACGTGAACAAACCCCTATGGTGTAAGCAGTTTCTTGGCGCAACATCTTTACGCTAGTGGCTAGTCTCTGTTTATATGGTCACTTATGCACAGCATCACTTTAGTCTTAATTTTTTTATTTGATTTTGTGAGTCTGGTGTTTACCCTTATGACCATGCCTCTAAAGTAAAAGTCCATTGCAAGACCAGGTGAGCCTGCAATGAAAAGAAATGTGATGACAGTGGAAACAAAAGTAGAAATAATTAAATGTTCAGAGAAAGACCAGACACCATTATCCATTGGGAAAGCATTAGGCTTCAGTCACTCAACTATCAGAACAATTATAAAGAATAAAGTGAGAATAATGGAACATATGAAAGGCAGTGCTCCAATGAAAGCATCAATTACTACTAAGCAGTGTGGTGAATTAATTATTGAAATGGAAAGGTTATTATTGATTTGGTTAGAAGATCAAAATAAGCATAACATTCCTATTAGCCTATCAATTAAAAGACGAGCACAATAGTTTCTGTAAGTTGTTATTACAGTACAGTATTATTATAGTATTGCAGTATTATTACCATATTACACTATATTATTAATGTTACCACATACAAGCCATTATAGTATTGTTATTATTATTATTACCATATATACGCTGTTCATCAGGGATCCAAGTTATATACAGATCCTACCTAAAGACATTCTCAGGAATGTACCTCCTCCATGGCCCAGGGACTGCCGGTAATGAATGCATAATGGCTCCTTAGTGATTCAGAAGAGAAAGTCCATTTAACATGGGCCTAGACTTTCCAGTCTCCGATTTTATCAATGATGAGAAAATAATAAAAATGTGTACTCCAAATATATCAGAAAAAGTTCAGCACCTATTGAAGCTGCAAATTGGAAATAATCTGTTAGGTACACACATTTCATGTTCAGATATATTGTGTAGCTTATATAATTCATACTTAAAAACTTTTTCTTGTGTAATACACTACATTAGCAGAAAGAAAGATAAAAATGATATGTCATCTCAATAGATATAGAAAAAGTATTTGATGAAATTCAACATCCTAGTATGATAAAAACTCTCAAAGGATTAGGTATAAAGTGAAACTGTCGCAATACAATAAAAGCCATGCATAACAAGCCTACAGCTAACATCACACTCAACAGTGAAAGACTGAAATCTTTTCCTTCAAGATCAGGAACGAGACAACGATGTTTACTCTTGCCACTTCTATTCAATATATTAATAATACTGGAAATTCTAGCAGTAGAAATTAGGCAGACAAAGAAATAAAAGGTATCTAAATTGGAGATGAAGTAAAATTGTCTCTGTTTTCTCATGATATGATTTTGTATATAGAAAACCTTAAACACTCCACCACTCAAAAAAGAAATACCTTATTAGAAGTAATAAATTCAGTAAAGTTGCAGAATACAAATCAGCATACAAAAATCAATTGTATTTCTATACACTACAAAAAAACTATCCAGAAGTATTAATAAAATAATTTTATTTATAATAGCATCAAAATAAATGAAATATTTAGGAATTAATTTAACCAAAAAGGTGAAAAATTTGTACACTGAAAATTATAAAACATTGATGAAAGAAATTGAAGAAGACATAAATAAATAGAAAAATGCTCCATGTCCATAGATTGGAAGATTTCATATTATTAAAATATCCATACTACCAAAAGTGATCTAAAGATTCATTGCAATCTCTATCAAAATTTCAATGACATTTTTTACAGAAGTAGAAAAAAAGAATCCTAAAATTTTGGTCAGGCGTGGTGGCTCATGCTATAATCCTAGTACTCTGGGAGGCTGAGGTGGAAGAATTGCTTGACCTCAGGAGTTCAAGACCAGCCTGAGCAACAGCAAGACCCCGTCTCTACAAAAAATAGAAAAATTAGCTGGGTGTGGTGGCACGCTCCTGTAATCCCAGCTACTCAGGAGGCTGAGACAAGAGGATCACTTGAGCCCAGGAGTTTGAGTTTGCAGTGAGCTATGATGAAGCCACTACACTATACCCAAGGCAACAGAGAAAGAACGTGTTTCCAAAAAAAATCCTAAAATTTGTATGCAATCTTAAGCAAAAAGAACAAAGCTGATGCATCATACTACTTGATTTTAAAGTATATTATAATGCTAGAGTAATCAAAACAGTATAGAACTGATATAAAACAGACATATAGAACAACTGAATATAATGAGGCTCAAAAATAAATCCACACCTATATGGGCAACTAATCTTTGACAAAGGCACCAAAAATACACAATTGGAAAAGGATAGTCCCTTCAATAAATGGGGTTGGGAAAATTGGATATACACACACAAAAAGAATGAAATTGGAATCTTATCTTACACTATATATAAAAACCAACTAAAAATGGATTAAAGACTTACACATAAGACCTGAAATCATAAAATCCTAAAAGAAAACATAGGGGGAAAACTATATAAATAACATTGATCTGATTATGATTTTTTGGATTTGACATCAAAACCACAGGCAACAAAAGCAAAAATAAAGAAGTGGGGCCACGTCAAACTAAAAAGTTTCTGCACAGCAAAGGAAACAATCAACAAAATAAAAAAGTAACCTACAAAATGGAGGAAAATATTTGCAAACCATATATTGGATAGGGGTATAGTATCTAAGATATATAAGGAATTCAAACAACTGAATAGCAAAAAATATCCAATTAAAAATGGGCAAAGGACCTAAATAGACATGTTTCCAAAGAAAACACACAAATGGCTAACAGGTATATGAAAAGGTGCTCAATGTTACTAGCCATCAAAGAATTGCAAATCAAAACCACAATGAAAATAACACCTCATACCCATTAGAATGGTTACTATGAAAAAATCAAATAATAACAAGTGTTGATGAGGATATGGAGAAAAGGAAACATTTGTACACTACTAAGATTGTAAATTGGTACAGCCATTATGGAAAACTGTGGAATTTTCTCAAACAATTAAAAATATAGCTACAACATGATCAAGCAATCCCACTACTGGGAATATAACCAAAGAAAATGAAATCAGTATCTGAAAGAGATTTCTGCATTCCCATGTTCATTGCTGCATTATTCACAATAGCTAAGATAGGTAATAAACTTCAGTCCATGGATGGATGAATGAACAAAGAAAATGTGAGATATCTGTATCCGTCTATTTATCTATCTATCTATCTGTCTGTCTATCCTCATAACAGAATATTATTCAGCCTTGAAAAATAATGAAATCCTGCCATTTTCAACAATGTGGAAAACTAGAGAACAATACACTAAGTGAAATAAGCCAGACACAGAAAGACAAATACTGCATGATCTCACTTAATTATGTGGAATCTAAAGAAGTCAAACTCATAGAACAAAGAGTAGTACGGTCATTGCTAGGGCCTGGGGAGTGGGGAAAATGAGAGGATTTCTGTCAAACAGTACAAACTTTCATTTATAAGATGAATAAGTTCTGAAGTTCGAATGTGCAGCATAGCAACAATAGTTAATAATGTATAGTATTTATATACATTAAAATTTGCTAAGAGAGTAGATCTTTGTTCTAATCACACAAAATAACAGCAAACTTGTGAAGTGATGGATATGTTGATTAACTTGTTTGTGGTAATCATTTGACCATGTATAGGTATATCAAAATATCAGGTTGTACAGCTTAAATACATACAGTAAAAATATTTTTTCTTTGTCTTATCACATCAATCAATTCTTCATGTGTTACTACTTTCCCTTCATTGGATTGAGGTATTAAAGCCAAACCTAAAATTGCATATCTTCTCCAGATATATTTAGGTAATTTGTCAACTTGGAAATGAAAGTCTAGGATTAAAATCTCCTAAAATTATTTTATTTTAACCATACATCAATGGACAAGATCAATTCATATTGCTTCATGCAGCAGTTACGGCAAACTCAATGCTGTTGCTAGGTCTACCTTTCCAAAAAACATGGCATAGCTAAAATAGACATATGTTATGTAGATTAGTCCAATCTGATATTCAATCTTATAGGGGCCAAATCACCTCAAGTCCCATTGAGCAAGTGATTCATTACCTGTCAGAATGCAAGAGTTAATCTGTTGGTTTCCAAAAATCAAAAATTTGTCATTTAAATGTATATGTAAAATATTTTAATATGACATGAAATGATAACACTAAAATAATCATATAACTATGTGTGATGGGTGGATAAAATTCACTCATTATGAAGCATAGACTGTGTTTTAACAAAGCATTTACATATTTTGAAAGTTAGATTCAAACTTATGAATTTCAATTTAAAAGAATTATAACATCTTTTTAAAGTAAAAAAAAAAACACCCTCAGGATTCCAGTTTACCAGAAACTGGCATTTAAACTATTTTATTTATCATGCAACCAATGCTCCTTTTATTAAATGTATAAATTTTTAAACTACATTCTTTATTCTGATTATTTTATATTACTCAAACTATCACTTGTATCAAAGATTGCTTCAGAGCTTTTGAATGATGGGTAACAAATATTATGATCTTAAATTAATTGATAACAATGTACATCACTGGATGGTGAATAATTCTTATGTTTTGTAATTTTATCTATTTTTCCTGTGAGTTTTCTTGGGATATCACCTGTAAGATTAACAACCATGGCCCTGTATTCACTGATTCTATTTACAGCAGCCAGATACACTCAATAATGTTATAAGCTTGGTTCATATTCTCTTAATTACAAAGTATAGAAATCCACTCAAGTTAGCTCAAGTTAAGAAGACATCATTGTAAGGTGACATGTGGAAAAGGTTTAGAACTAGAATGAAAAAGCACCATAAAAGGGGCAACTCCAAGGACCAAATTCTCTTCTTTTCTCTCTCATGGACTTAATTACCTCCTTTTGAATTTCAATTTTTTTTTATGTCTTTTCAGTTCTTCTCTCAATTGACTTGCTGCCAGTTGACTTAACTTTCATGTTTTAAAATGACTTACTCATATTTTATGGAAGTTCAAATAATTACCTTGAAGATTTATTATTCCAATTGAAATGCAAATATTTACTAGGTGTGAACTATGTTCTAGGTACAAATGGCTTTATCTTGCCAAGGCTCCAACTCTGCCTCATTTTTTGTCAGTTTATTTTTTCCTATTATGCCTGTTGTACAAGCCTATTATATGCCTCATTATGTTTCCAAATTGAAGTTGCCTAAAAAGAAAATCAATGTCTATGAGCGAAGTTGTGAACAGTGGCTCAATGGTCATTTTAAGCCTTCAGATATGTTTTAAGCACACACACTGTTGCCCCCATCCACCCAATAAGGTTTTAAAAATGAAATTAACTCCCCACATTTAAAAATTGGGAAAATTTTACCAGAAAAAGTTCCCAATTTCTGCCATCTCTTGAAAAAAACCAGAGGGTCTTGGCAACACTAGATATTTTTTTTTCATGATAACAATTGCTTGAGGATGATTGGCTGTAATCCGCTAGACGGAGCTTGTGATATTCAGTCTTAACTGTTTCCTACACTAAGGCTAGGATTCTTTTGCCCTTTATCTTTGACTTTATGCACTGGCTTATTTTAGAGGAAAGCCTTGAAGCGGCAGAAAGTGAACTATTCTTTACTCTGGCCTCCCTCAGTCTTTTATACTACCTGCCTGGCCTCTGTTTGAGCTTTTCAGTTTGCATCTCCTATCTCATTTCAGCACAGTGGCCAGCCTGTGGTTGGGCTTTCTTATTTAAAATCCACTCTCCTGGTCCTGGGAGTGAAGGGGCTTTAAGACAGAAAATATAGCTGCTGTATTACTCTGTTTGTATTGCTATAAAGGAATACCTGAGGCTGGGTAATTCATAAAGAAAAGAGATTCATTTGGCTCATGGTTCTGCAGGCTGTACAGGAAGCAAGCAGTCAGCATCTGCATCCAGTAAGGGCCTCAAGCTGCTTCCACTCATGACAGAAGAGGCAAGGGAGCCATTATGTACAGAGATCACATGGTGAGAGAGAAAGTAAGACAGAGAGGAGAGGGGGGTGCCAGACTCTTTTAAAAACCAGCTTTCAGGGAACTAATAGAACAAGAACTTACTCATTTTCTCAAGGACAGTATCAAGCCATTCTTGAGAGACCACCCACATGACACAAACACCTACTATTAGGCACCTCCAACAATGAGGATCAAATTTCAACATGAAATTTGGATCTAAACAAAACATATCTAAAGTAGCAGCTGCCTAACTAACAGGAGCTATAGGTGGTATAATTTTCCTTACAAGGAGGTGAGGACAGGTAGACCAGTATATTTATCTATTTAATTTAATGTGATGAAAACAAAATTGAATATACTTAAATCACAAAAGAAAAAGATTCAAAAACTTTTACCAGTAACATTGTGAGGAAATCATAAAACCGTCTTCAAAGTGATAACTCTGAAAATTGAAAGGTGCAGCTGCCCAATATTATACTCAGAAAATGATTAAATGGAATATAAAGCTTGGTGGCATAGAACCCCAAAGATCCCACCCCACCATATTTTGAGAGCTGCCAAAACACAACTCCCCCAAAATATTTCTCCCTGGAGAGTTGATTGCATAGTCTCTGTTTCCAGTCTTCTAAAGTAGTGATTGGCAATGTACAATCTATGGCACAATTCTGGCCTGCTGCCTCCTTTGTATACAGTAGTCCCTCCTTATCCCTGGGCAATACATTCTAAGACCCTCAGTAGATGCCTGAGACCATGGATAGTACCGAACCTATATAATAATTTTTCCATAAATATATACCTAGGATAAAGTTGAATTTATAAATTAGGTGAAGTATCAGATTAGCAACAATAATGAAACAAGTAAAACAATATACTGTAATATTTCCTTTTATACAATTTCATAGATTTGTTCTTAGTGAAGATCTTAGCAACCTCACCATACAATTATTTTCTTTCCTTGTTGAGTCAAGTTTCACTGTTTCACTTAAAGGAAGCAATCTAAGACTTCTCTTTATCATATCTGAATTGCCAGTATCACTGCTCTCAGGCTTTTGGCCATTACGCAATAAAATAAGGGTTCCTTGAACATAAGCACTGCAATGTCACGGCAGCTGATCCAATGTCTGATGTCAGAGTCAGCTACCAAGTGACTAACAGGTAGGTATCACATACAGTGTGGATACATTGGATAAAGTGATGATTCATGTCCCAGGCAGGATGGAGCAGGATGGTGCCAGATTTCATCACACTACTCACAATGGAACACAATTTTAAATGTATGAATTTATGTTACTAGAATTTTCAATTTAATATTTTCAGACTATAGTTGGCCATGAGTAACTGAAACTATGGAAAGCAAAACCATGAATAAGAGGAGACTGCGGTATAGTTTTGTTAGAACACAGCCACACTCATTTGTTTACTATTGTCTGTGGTTGCTTTGCCTTAAAAAGTTAGAATTGAGAAGCTGTAACAGATACTATCTGGATCAAAAAGTCTAAACTATGTATTGACACTTTACAGATAAAGTTTGCCTATCTCTGTTCTGAATTAAAACATAGCTAGGCACCCCAAATACACTGAAAAATGGTCCTTCTAATACAAGTTCTCCTCCCTAATCCAAATTCTCCTGCTGCAGCTTAATTTAATTCCTTTCTTTTGACCTTGCTTGAAATGAAGAACTACAACACAATATCATCAATAATATTTCTTTACACTAAAATCTATTAGTAAACAATCAACTCTGCCATTTTGTAACTAAAACCGCTACGTTTTATTTTGTTAATCATATTTCCCAGCTAAGCACTGGAATCAAAATAAAGCTCTTTCTCAACCATATACCTAATTCTCTGAACAACTTAAATCCCGTAATAACTCCATTTATTTTTAAACTTATTTTGATCATGGTAAAATTGACCTATCAAGACTCTCATACTAAAAAATATGAAATTTTCTCTTTCTCCTTCACAGATCACATCACCAATAACATTTGTAATTCACTATGAATAGCATTTCTTTTGGAAATAAGTACCATTTTTAGTAATGTCTGCTGCAATCTTTTCTGTCTTTATTAGTCTCCAGTATGCCTTTTCTATGTTTTTCCAGTGAATGTGTATTGTGATACAGTCAGATTATTCAAGCATTGATAGAACAGGTAGGCTTAATTTATGCTAGCATAAGCTTTTAACATACAAACAACAATAATTATTATGCCCCCCAAATATAGCTCTCTCATTTCATTAACTTTAGAAAACTTAATTACTTAAAATCAAAATGGAAATTAAAAGTTTTCCTTTATTCCAGCAATGACCAGCTAGAAAGCTATCCCATACACACAAACAACAAAACATAAACTACTTCATTATTAACTAGAAATATGTCAAATGAATATAGGAATATAACTACAATTCTGTTAAAAAGAAGTCAATAAATGAAGGACTATACTATGTTTCCAGTTATTAGTCAAAGTCCTGTCAGGAAATAAATGAATCCAGTCAGGGCATAGAAGTAAAAAGCTGTCAACTAGGGAACTGAAAATGTAAAAAGAGAACTATAGAATCATAGAGATCGCAAGAGCAGGAGCAGTTACCACTCCTAAGGCTGAGGAAACAAAGGGAAGAAGTTGGATTTATTAATACATTGAAGTTTGAAAAGAGAGTCTCACAGAGCTGAAATTCATGTCTCTGAAGATGGTGCACCAGCAGTTGATGTTGAGTCTCTGGGTGCTGAGATGTGATGAGGCTAATTCTGTGAGGGTTGGAAAATCTGAGAAATTGACACAGTAGCTGCTGTGGGAAGAAATTGCTGTTACCAAAGAGAAGAAACATTGCTGGGGACCTTCACAAGAACAGAAGCAGACATGGAGCCCACAGGAAGTGATAAGAAGGAACAAGTCCAATGACCCTCTCCTTGCCTTGCAGCCTCCCTTTGGCATCCCCTGTTGTCAGAGTCTGACACAGAGCAACTAGCAAAGGAATGCACTTTGCAGTGTCTTAGCTCCAGCATCACAGGGCAAGGTATAGAAGAGTAAGACTGGGACTCAAGACTGAAGCATAGAATAGTAAATGGTACAACAGATGTTCATTTTCACTAAGTACATTTGTAGATATAAATGAATTGAGGTGGTAAAATAATAATAAATAAAAATAGTTTAAAGTTCAACTGTAATTTAAAAAGAACAAACAGGAAAAGTTAATCAAGTATAATAAAAGTGGTTTTATATTATGAACATGAAAATGCATGATAAATAACAATACTTCAAATCATAACCAGAGTATAGTGTAAATTAATTAAATTAAATAAATTTTTGAGAAATAGACTCTGTTATATCTTCATATTTTATAACAATTATCAATAAATGGTGCCATAAAGAAATTTGAGATATCTTTAATCTTGCATAGCACACCAAACCAAATTTATTTTCAGGTGAATTAAAATTTCAAATGCATAAAGTGAAGACACTAAAAAATAGAAGATAATAAAGATTTCTCTTTCCTGGATTCAGCATGAGGAGAGAATATATAAAAACAGAAAGGAAACCATCAAAGGAAGAGTTACATTGACTATATAATGTATAACTCTCTAACCAAAATTATTTAAAGCAAACATGAAAGGGATAATAATATCTAGAAGCAATTTTGCAAATTTATACAGAAAAAGAGATATAGTTCTTGTCAGCCAAAAAATATTACAAATGAATATAAAATACAAACATTTCTCCTTAAAAAATAAAAAAAATCTGAAAAAATAGTAAAAGATAAATTAAAAAATAGAAAAAGCATATAAAAAATAAGGCTTCTCTTAGTAATTAGAGAAATACATATAGAATGAAAAATCTGTATTTTTTTGGTATGAAACTGGCAAAAGCAATACTACTTAATTGTGGCAATATTAAGGGCATTTCCATACTCTGCTGGTAGTAGTAAATTGGTACAGCTTTTTTAAAAGACAAAATACTAATATGTGTCATATAACCTTAAGGAAATTTCCCATTTCTGGGAATCTAACTTAAGAAAATGAACAGAGACATAGTCAAAGTCTTTGGGATGTGAAATACAACACCATTTCTAATAATAAGGAAATGTAAGCTTCCTAAATGTCTAAGAAAAAAAGTTATGGTAGAGCCATGTGATGAAATCTTATATAGATATTGAAAAATATGTTCTAAAAATATACATTTAATATGATAAACTTGGAAATTTTTCAAAACTTGCCAAGTAAAGAAAAAGCAAAATACAAAACAATATTTTTGAGATACTAGGTAGTATATAAAAATTAATAGCAATTAATATACATTTTTTTTATTTCAGCATATTATGAGGGTACAAATGTTTAGGTTATGTGTTATCTTTCCCGCTTCCCCTCCTGGAGTCAGAGCTTTAAGTGTGTCCATCCCCCAGATGGTGTGCATCACACTCATTATGCTCATTGTGTATGTGTTTACCCAGCCCCTCTTCCCCCTCCTCCCTCCCATCTGCCCAACGCCCAATAAATGTTATGCCTATATGTCCACTTAAGTGTTGATCAGTTAATACCAATTTGCTGTTGAGTACATGTGGTGCTTATTTTTCCATTCTTGGGATACTTCACTTAGTAGAATGGGTTCCAGCTCTATCCGGGAAAATACAAGAGGTGCTATATCACCATTGTTTCTTATAGCTGAATAGTACTTCATGGTATACATATACCACATTTTATTAACCCACTCAACATACGTAATTTTTAAAATACAAAATAATTTTTTTTCTTTATTGACATATACTTTGCATATCATGCCTTTACTCCATTTTAAGTGTACAATTAAATGATTTTTAGTGAATTTACCAAGATGTACAGTTAATCACATAAATCAGTTTTAGAGGAATTCCTTCCCCCTATTGAGACCCCTAATTCCGCTCCCTAACTACTTTTCAAGCATGTCCCACCCCTCCACAGGGCCCA
>CAUYMX010026949.1:0-39886 GCA_963573855.1 Lepilemur septentrionalis | reverse complement strand
TAGTTCCTAGATACTCAAAGTGTGGTCCATGAACCAGAATCATCAGCATCACCTGGGAGCTTGTTAGAGATGCAGAATCTTATCCTCCACCTCAGACATACCAAATCAGAATCTGCAACTTAAGACGACCTTCAAAAAGTCAATACGCACAATAAAAATTGAGAATCATTGATTCAGTACAATTCCTCCCCTAACCAGAGAGGGGTAAAGTCTGACCACAGTTACACAGCTAAATAATGGAGAGGTTGGATAGATGAGTGGATGGATGGATGAGTGAATGTATAGGTGTACAGGTGGATGATGGACCCTTTTGCTGTACTTCAGTCCAGCTGAACCTACAAGCATTACATTTAAGTACATTTAAGTGTAAATAGTTAAAGGAGTTGGCTGTATGTTAGGCTGTATGTTATGCATCCCTTGCTATTATTTTTTATTTATCCAATATTATATTCTCCCAATTCACTCATTCACTTTAATCTTCATCATATCCATTTTTTTCATTATTAGCTATTATGGGGCCCCTCAGAAGATTTGGTGATAAAAACACACAGCCTCCACCCTCATACAGTTTGCAGGCTAGACGATAAGACTGAGATTAAATAAATAATTGCACAGACGTATATTTAACTTCAAGCTGTGCTATGAAGGAAAGGTACATAGGCTGAGAAAACACAGCAGGGGTTGTGACCTTGTCTTAAAGTCAACCTTACTCTGCTCTACCTGTCCCTGAAGTTTCACACTTGGTTTACCTTCTGCCATCATTGTCTCCCCACCCAAACAGCAAACCCATTTTGCAAATATTCACATTCTTCTAAATTGCATCACTCCCTTACTCCCTTATTAAATTTGGCATCTGTACTAGAGTTTCCTACTGCTGCTATAACAAATCAACACGAGTTTAGTGGCTTAAAACAAAACAAAATTATTATCTTACAGTTCTGGAGGTAAGAAGTCCAAATGGATCTTACTGGGCTAAAATCAAGGTGTCAGCAGGGCTATGTTCTCTTTGGAGGCTGTAGGAGAGAATAAATTACCTTGCCTTTTCCAGCTTCTGCAAGCTGCTCCCATTCCTTGGCTTATAGCCTCCTTCTACCAGCAATTGCACCACTCTACTCTCTACTTCTGTCCTCAGATCTTCTCTGACTCTGATTCTCATGCCTCCCTCTTTCACTTATAAGGACTCACGATTACACTGATTCCAGCTGGGTAAACCAGGATACTCTCCCTATCTCAAGATCCGCATCTGCAAAGTCCCTTTTGACGTGTATAATAACCCACTCATAGGTTCAGAGAATAAAGTTATGGACATCTTTGGGGCCATTATTCTGCCTACCACGGTATGCTTGTTTTATCTCCCTTAGCCTGTTCCTAGACTCTGTCTCAATCTATTTCCTTCATCCTATTACCCACTGTGTCCTTCTCATTCTTTCCCCTCATAACAAAACCATGTAATGATTCCAGTAACACATCAACCAAACAGGAAGAAGGAAGCAGAATGGGTCAACCGCTGAGCCATGACTTTTCCACCGGAGCATAACCATTCTTTTTTTTTCAAACAAAGCTATTGTCTTGGGTCTGATTTTCTAAAACTCAAAACAGCACCATTTCCTGGTTGAGAATGTGCCTACAAAACAATAGAAAAGCTATCATTTTTTCCAGGTAACTTTTATAAAGGAAAAAATTACATTGAAATAGTTCATGATATTGGTACAAACACTGAGAAGGTCAATTAGGAAGTATATATCAAAAGCAAATTCAATTCTACAAATCTATCCTAAAAAAGTAATTAGGGATGAACACAAAGATGTACAATTGTCAATGATGAAGACTAGAAAACAACCTAAATGTCCAATGTTACAGGACATATTTTATAAATTTTTGTGTATCTGTGCAGTGGTTCATTATGTAGCCTTTAAAATACTATTGTAGTACATTTAAGTGACATAAAATAGAGTAGTTATATCAATTTTCAGAATAGTACAGCATGATTGGTAAATGTATACGATAATGTCCAGAATTATATTACTAAGACAACCACAGAGCTTTTCTTCTTCTTCTTTTGGCTTTACCTGTAGTTTTGTAATTGTCCCACTATAACTTACATTACTAAGCAATAAAAAAGCAAAGTTATTAAAAGTAGGGTTTACTTACATACAGATATTTTAAATTTGAAAATAATAGCAATAATAGAATGCATTTAGTTCTTTGCAGTTTGAAAAGCATAATCTCATGCAAACTCTATATTCATATAGTGATTTGGACACTAGCCAGGAATGTTTATATTGAAAACAATCAGTGAGAATCCACACAGTTAGGTAGCAGATACAGACCACCTTTCTCCCCCTCGCCTGCTATGCTCTTGTCACAGAGGCCAACGACAGTCCTTTCAACATGCCACACCTACTGCCCCTGCAGGGCCTGTGCTTGGGCTGCTGTCTCTGCCCAGAAAACTCTTCCCACAGATCTTCACAGATCTGGCTCCTCATTGTCATTTAAGACTCAGCTCAAATGTCACCTCCTCAAAGAAGTCTTCCTTTACCACCTTGTCTAAAATGTTTCCCTTCTAGCCCTTCTCCCAGTTTTACACATAGTTGAAATTATCTTATTCATGAAGCTGTTTGCTTGTTTATAGTTTTCCTCTCCCAGCCCCCACCACCACCACATCCTTTACGCTCCTGAAATGTAAAGCCCCCGAGAGCAAGGCCATTTTTTGCCCTGTCCAATTCGTAGAACATGCCTCACATACAGGAGGTTCTCAATACATTTTTGTTGAATAAAATCATTATCAGTCCATGGTTAATCTTGAAGAAATTTTATCTTTGCATTATAGAATGTGGACTTTAAGAGGGGGTTCTTTTATTTTTCATTGTAACATTCAATTCCTTATCATGCACTGGTGGTTTTTCTCTTTTTAAAAATTGAATTATGATTTACATACAGTTTGTTTTGATTTTTTCAGAAAATGAAAATTCTTTCCTCTATCAGGCAGCTGAGTTGAGGAGTTTATGTTCAGTTAAGCTGGAGCTGGGTTATAGCTTTAATTTGTTTATATTCACCTGCAACTGGTCCCAATTTCCTATTACCCTATGTGAATCTGCCTTTTTTATCATCAGTATTAGAAGACAATTCTCCATTGGTCTCTAACATTTCTTCACATCTTATAAGCAAAGACACTGGCTATCTTTGTTACAGACTATCTTCTCAAGAATGTTTATATAGCAAACAACCTTGGAAGATAAAGATAGTATCTCCACTTGGAGCAAAGAACAGGTATACTTACAGCCCATTATAAAAATACTGGGGTTCTCTAAGTTCAGGATTCCTTTCCTATAACAGAACTCACTGAATGTCCAGGCATCATCTGAGCCTCTTCATATCACCCTTTGGAAACTGGGTCTTAGGGGACTGACACAAATATGCTGATTCTCAGGCTACTGTTATTGCTTTGACCGGAGTTTCATGTCTTCTACCAGCATCTATGTAATGGTGGCAGGCTAACTTGTTAGTTTGTAAGTACAGTACAATCTCAGACCCTTCAGAATCTTAGACAACCAATATTTAAGCTGGGAAGGGTTTCAGCTTCAATTACAGATATGTTTTGTTTACTTCTTCATTCAATTCTGATAAACCCCTAAATCCACTCCCATAAGAATGTGTGAAACAATATGATTTCTCTCCGCTTTCCAGATTTTCATTTACTGTAACTTTCTTAACAATATTTTTTTTCAGAATATTTCAGAGGTACAAATATTTAGGTTACATATACTGCCTTTGTCCCACCAGAGTCAGAGCTACAAATGTGTCCATCCCCCAAACAATGCACACCACACCCACTAGCTGTGAATATACCCATCTTCTCCTCCCCTACCACCTGTTCGACACCCAGTGAATGTTACTTCCATATGTGCACATATGTGTTGATCAATTAGTACCAGTTTGGTGGTGAGTATATGTGGTGTTTGTTTTTCCATTCTTGTGATACTTCACTTAGCAGAATGGGCTCCAGCTCCATTCAGGATAATACAAGAGGTGCTAGATCACCATTGTGTTTTGTGGTTGAGTAGTACTCCATGGCATACATATACCACATTTTATTAATCCACTCATGTATTGATGGGCCCTTGGATTGTTTCTACATCTTTGCAATTGTGAATTTCTTAACAACATTTAAGGATAGTGGAGGAGGGCAGATTTTTGGACCAAGCAATTCACTTTTGTCTTTGGTGCTTTTCCAGATTTCAATCCATCTCACCAGCCCACAAGATTTCTCCTCATCCCTACAAGATTTCTCCACTCATGGCAGGTTTTCAATTCCATCTGCCCAAACTTAGAGCAGGTATAGAAGTTGCCATACTTCTCTGTTTACCCATGAAGAGCTTCTTTCTTTCCTTTCTTGCTTGCTTTTCTTTTTTTTAACCTAGAATTCAGGTCTTGAAGGCTCCCTGTGTTCATCCCTCTTCACTAGCCCCACCTAAAAACAGTGATTTTAATTATATCTGGGTTTTTTGTTGTTGCCATGGAAATGAATAACCTTTTCAATTCTCTGCCATAACCAGAAGTACTACTGAAGGCTTTCTATCCTGATTCTGATGTATACCTTTGCAATCTAGCATACAGGTAACTCCAAAGGCATTTTATACAAATGTTCAAGGGCTGCATCACTATTCTTGGGTATATGTGTCCAAATTCACTTTAACCACACAGATGGTTTGATATAATCAATAAACTTTAAATGCTAGACAGTATAGGTAAGAGATAACTAACAGCTGTTGGCAATGCTGCTCACTAAAATCCCATAGGGGATTTTACTGTGCCTAAAATGATAAATATCAGTGACAAAAAAAGTGAAATTTTAAAGTTAGATTTGATTGCATGCTTGAAACTAAGAAGAGAAAAAAAATTACAGAATTAATGTTAAGAAAAGGCCCTTTTTAATATTGTCATATTGAAATAGACTTTAAAATATTTAGCTAGTTGTTGAAAATCGATAATTCAGCACAACTGGGATCATCCACTTCCAAGATGTAGGAATTTAGCTGTACACTTTAGTAAAACCCCTTTAAATACCCCCATTATTTCATTAATTTGGTTTTTATTGAGAGTCATGGATACACATATAAATATTTTATTTCCCATCCCTAGCAGAGTCCATAGCAGAGAAGGCTGGTGGCTTTTTCAGGTACCCCTTCCTACAAAATGGGGAGAGGCAAATCCCACCCTGGTTTTCAAAATCACAAATTCTGGCCATCCACTACAAACTAGCCTACAGCATTTTCATTAGCACTTACTACTGCTTGACTTTATCAGTTAGGTAATTTCTGTCTTCCTCTTCAGTATAAAATTAATTTATTTGAATAGGCATTTGTGAGTATCCACGACATGCCCACCCAACACCAGTCATCTCTAGGGATGTGAGTAAATAGAATGCGCCCTCTACCCTTAAGGATTTCAGGGCTAACTTACCTCAGGTTTCCGAAGCATCAGCTCCTCACCATAGCCTCATCTTTCCTGCTCCCAGCCCCAGTCATCCTCCTCCGCTGCCATCCCCAGCAAACCTCACTTCCCACTGTGCACAGCCCTTCAGATCCCTGACTCCTACTTAAAACAACACTGGATCTTCTACCTTGCAATAGAGAGCTTAGATGCCCTGCTTCTCAGTCTCTCTCCCTGAATCCAGAGGCAGCCTCGCCCAGTATCCAGCTCTTTTTATTTAAGGAAGATCTTCTCCTGGCCATCCCCCAGCTGAAGTCATTCCCAACCTCCGTTGCCCTCTAGTGAACAACACAACTGATGTAGATCCACTCATGAGGCCTCCTGCATCCTTGAACACATGCCAAAATGTAACACGTCACACCAATGATGCCAATGGTGGTCTAATCCTGCCTATTTCTTGTCCCAGTCTCCACTTAGGGAAAAATAAAAATGGGAAGATCACAGACCCATGTACCTCTTCTGTGAATTTCAGACCTGCATTGGAGGATCTCTCAGACTATCGTCTCCCTAGGCTCTCTCTAGTTCTAGAAGATTTTGAGAGGTAGAATTGCCTAGTATTTGTGGTAAATTGTTTACAAAGATAGTCACAACGGTAGCATTCATCCAATATTGCTTCTGCAACCGGAATTTTCCGTCACTCATAAAGCTACAGAGCCTCCCCTTAAATCTGCACTTTGATTTTACCAAAAGAATGCAGTAGAAGTGAAGATGTGTGGTTTCCATTGCTAAGACTTTCAGAAAGCTCGTAGCTTCTATTTGTGTGCTCCTAGAACATTCTTTGTTGTAATGCTGCCTTGAGAACACCATCCTGTGAGGAAGCCCAAGCTGCTTATGTAGAAAAGCCACAAAAAGGAAAACCAAGGTGCCCCAGCTATTAATAACAGCTCCAGCTGAACTCAGTCTTAAACCAATCTTCCAGCTAAATGTAGCAAACATGAGTGAGGCCAGGAAACAGAATAACCCCCCTGCCAACCTACAGAGTCAGGACAAATAACTACATTTTGAAGTGGTTATTATGCAGCAACAAAAACGGAAACAGTATTTTATCTCATGTTCTCTGGAACAAGATTGCTGGGTTTAGAATTTCAGCTCTTTCACTTGCCATTATAGCTATGTGACCTTAAGCAAGTTATCCAACCTCTCTGCGGAGCTAGATGTCCACCCCTTCATCTGTGCCCGCAGTTTTCACTGGGTACACGACTTCCCAGTCAGATTACATTTCCCTGCCTCCCTTGCATTTAGTAACCCTGTGACTAAGGAATGTAAACAAAATATCGAGTACAAGGTACACTATTTAGGTGACAGGTATATTAAAAGCTTAGGATTCTCCACAATGCAATTCAGCCTTGGTAACAAAAACCATTTATACCCCAGAGAGTAAAAGAAAGAAAGAGAAGGGAAGCATTCCTACGTCCAGACTTTAAGACACCGGGCATGCACTACCTTGTGCTCTCTTCTCTTTCTAAAGGACTGGAACATAGATATTCCCACAACCTAGCTTTACTTGCTCAAAGGCAATGTCCTAGAAAATGGTGGAGAAACAAGATAGAAGGAACATGGTTTCCTTTATGACTACACGGAATGGAGCTGCCCACCAGCCTAGACTCATCACACTGCAAGAGAGAGAAGCTTCCACACTTTTTGAGCTACAGTATTATTCGGTTTCTCTGTTATAGGACCTTACTGTTTATCCTAACCAATACATTCTCTCTGCTTTAGTTTTAAATAATGCTTGAGATCAATTTGAAATTGGTTGTTATTCTCTTCGTGCAGTGGAAATAATAGGAACATTGTAAAATTATCAGAGCTTGTCAATACTCTCCTACAGGAAAAGTGCCTTGCTACAATTGAACACAATAAGATAGTCTAACAATGTTGTGTAAGAAAATTTCTTATAATTTATTATAGATCACAATATATTCAAGGTTAAAAAAATTCTTTAATTTTGATTTTAATTTTAAAAATTCCTACAAGCGCTCAAAGTATTCAACCTATCAGTGGGCTAAGATTAGTTGTTCCTGTTAGCAATGTATATTTTTGAAGTGTTCAGGCTCAATACTTGACCAAATGAGGTGAGGGCCCTATTTTGATTTGGCTATGCAATATTTTAAATTTAGTAATATTAAATGAGGCAATTGATTTTTAACAGATTTGGTGAACTACTAAGGAGAGTCAAAATACACTTTCCTTTCTATTTTGTGGTCCATTCTATTACCTTGAGGGTCAACCACAGAGACAACATGATTAAATGGAATAAATTTCCCCTTACTATTTTTATTTTTTTATTCATCCATTTATTTGTTTGTTTGTTTGTTTGTTTGTCTTGGAGACAGAGTCTTACTCTGTCACCCCAGCTAGAGTGCAGTGGCGTCATCATAGCTCACTGCCACCTCAAACTCCTGAGCTCAAGTAATCCTCCTGTCTCAGCCTCCCAAGTAGCTGGCACTACAGATGCCACCACGCCTGGCTTATTTTTCTATTTTAGTACAGACAGGGTCTTGCTCTTGCTCAGGCTAGTCTTGAACTCCTGAGCTCAAGTGATCCTCCCACCTTGGCCTCCCAGAGTGCTAGGATTACAGGAGTGAGCCACCACGCCTGGCCTCCCCTTATCGTTTTTAAAGCAATGGCATTCATATGAGTATTGAACAGATGGAAACATAAGAAAAGGTAGACAAATTTTATGAGAGGGAATTAAACACAGACACCTTATTTAAATATTAAAGAATTCTCTGTGAAATATTTCGTATTTAGAGTAGTCCTTATACAGCAGAAATCTTGGTAAACTTGTTGTAAGCTTTGAGCAGATGTAGAACAAGGCAAAATATAACCCAACGTTACCAGAGTCTGAAAAATTCACAGAACTGTGCTATTTTACACTAGTCTGCCAAAATTCATATTGAATGACTCATTAGAAGTTTATAAAATAAAAATGGATAAAATATGCATAAAGCCTTACACACGTATGTTGTTTTTTTCATGTTTTCACGGTTGTTACAGAATTTGTTTTAAAATTGATGGGAACATGCCCGACAGAACAACCATTTAAGAATAAAATGAAAACAAGCTTAGTTGTGCATTTTATATAGAAAGATATATTCTTGGTGTTTTAAGGCCTGTTTTAACATACTAAGATTAGTAAGTGTGGGGAGTAAAAGATAAGGAAAAAAAGCCAATACCCAATTTCAGGATATTAAGAATACTAGAATCCTTGGGAAGGGGGAAGAGAAGGCAGTGGTAATTTATGTAAAATAATTTGGAAATACATTGAATAATAATCAGGCAAACTCTCTTTAGAATACGGTTGTGGCATAGAGCGGGGATGGGACAAAGACTAGACGTTTTCTTCTGTCTACCAGAATGGGCTGGAACCACGTCAGGATTATAATCTCCTGCCACCACCCTTTCAACTCAGACCTAGGGTGCCATTGAAAGTTTGAAAACAATGGATACAATGAACACTGGTCACTGGTCACTCCACCAGACGCAGTTAGATTGCTCATAGATTCTGAATGCATTTTCCCACTAGGGGTCTGGCCATTACCAAACCAGGTTTTGAGTTGTAGATGTTACTTTTAGGGGAAAGATTTTACCTCAAAATTCAATTCTTTCAGGTTACTTAATATTTATAAAGGGAAAAATTATGACTTTATCGTGAGGAAATCTGGCAAATACCACCTTTGGTCAACCAAATGACCAAAGTTGACATCACCAATAGGCAAGCTAACATCATTTGCCTCCTGACATTGTACACTAAAGACACACAACCCTTGCTTTTTATAGTATTCCCACCAAAAATGCATAACCTGAATCTAATCACACTATGTATCATCAGAGAACATCAGACAGATCTAAAGTGAGGGACATTTTATAACACTCCGGCCTATATTCTTCAAAGACAAATAAAGATAGAAAAACTGCCCAAATTAGAGAAGGTTTGAGGACACATTAGGACTAAACATAATACTTGATCCTAGGTTATATTTTCTATCAGGACGAGGGGAGGTTGCTTTGAAGAAATTTACATATGGACTGTATATTATAAAAAGTTATCATAAAAATGTTGCATTTCCTGAATTTGATAATTGTACTATGGCTGTATAAGAGAGTGTGTTCATACTTAGGAAATACATGCTTAAGTATAACACAGGCTTAAGCCAAGGAACACAATGACTGCAACATATTTGCAAAAGGTTCTGGAGATATTATGTAGACAGATATAAAGAGAGAAGGTATGATAAAGCAAATATGGCAAAATGTTAATAATTGGTAAATCTGGATAAAGAATTTGTAGGAGTTCTTTACACTATTCTTGAAACTCTTCTTCAAATATAAAGTTATTTTAAATTTAAAAGTGTTTAAAGTTAACTCTAAAAGCATGAGGTTATTAAGACTTGAAAGATGAGAAAAGTTATTGCTTTTAATACACACTATCTTAGTAAATGACACTGGTGAGTTCTAGAACTAAAAAAAATTGATGTTTATGTCTTAATAAACTAATAACATGGATAATTAGGGCTATTCATTAAACAGAGTTTTGAGTGTTCCAATACATGTTGAAATGAATATTTTTCGGAGTGCTGCTATTTCACAGTGGTTTCATTGGAAATATTTGAGGAGTGAGAACATTTTGAGTGACATGATCAACCACCTAACATACAGAAAGCTACATTTTTAAATATCATGAATTCTTATTACAAGGTGCATTCTAAATCCAAAGATCCATGGCTCCTTTACAAATTCATCCCCTCAGTATTACTGGGTCCTCATCAGGCATTGAGTTAATAATTATTGAGTTGTTTGTGGGCCATCTTAAACTGCAACCAGAGTTTCCAATAAAGTGCCAGTTCCCAGATGGACGTCTCTGGTCCACACCTCTCTCCTGAGCTCCAGATTCACATAGGTGACAGCCCACTGTGTAGCTTCACGTGCATGTCTCACAGACACCTTCACCTGTACCTGCCAAACCCAACTTTGATCTCCCTCTTCAAATCTGTGCGTCCTTCAGTCCTTCTCTGTTTCCATAAACATGGAATCCCTCTAGTGAATGGAGAAACAGGAGCCACCTCTGCATCCTCCATCTTCCTCTCACTCACATTCAATGGGTCACCAAGTCCCACCGATCCTATCCTTGAATATATCTTTAATCTATGTATTTCTCTCATTTCCATCTAAGAGAGGAAAGCAAGCTAAGTGATGAAAACATGAATTCTGGAATCAGATGACTTGGATTGAAACCCAAGCTGCAGCCAGGCATTGTGGTTCCAACCTGTAATCCTGGCACTCTGTAAGGCGGAGGCAGGATTGCTTGAGCTCGGGAGTTCAGACCAGCCTGAGCAAGAGCGAGAACCTGTCTCTACTAAACACAGAAAAAATTAGCCAGGCATTGTGGTGCATGCCTGTAGTCCCAGCTTCCCAGGAGGCTGAGGCAGGAGGATCACTTGAGCCCAGGAGTTTGAGGTTGCAGTGAGCTATGATGAAGCCAATGCACGCTAGCTGGGGTGACAGAGTAAGACTTTGTCTAAAAAGAAAAAGAAAAAAAGAAAGAAATCCAAGCTGCAACCTCATAGCTGTGTGACCTTAGACAAGTTACTTTGCCCCACTGTGTTTCAGTGTCTTCATCTGTAAAACTGAGACTGATAATGGTATTCATATTATAGGAATCTTACAATGAGTACTCAATAAATGTTCAGTATTATTGTCTCCTTTGCCACCATTCCAGTCCAACTGACATCTCTCAACTAGACCAGACTTTTTATTGGTCTCTATCATTCCATATTTGTGCCTCTCTAACCTACACAACTAGAGGATCTTCATAAAGTGCCATTAGAAGCATGCAATTCTTCTGTTTAATGCCTTTCAGTGGTTTCCCATTACTCTTGAAAAAAATCCAAACTTTTTCAAAGACTACATGTCCCTGCATGACCTAGCCTAGTGTTTCTACTTTTGACAGCTGAGGGCCACATTAAGGGTAATCAGTTGAACAGTGCTACCAACCTAGGTTTAAATAAAGAACCAAAGGCTCATCCTAATATTAAGTAATAAAAATTTCCTTTCAAAACAAAAATGATAATGGATATAGACAAGAAGTAGAATATTGTTTACAATTTTCACCAAGACATCCAAGCTGCACATAAATGTAGTTCAGTTTCTATCCACATATAGATGGTTTATTTTCTTCTGTTTTATTTTTAATAAACTTTAAAATCCAAAATCACAATTACATATGATCAGGAATGGCAATCTCAGGTGAATCTGTTAGAGAGCTCATCACTGAATTAAGCAGAGGACTCAAAAGTCATAGGGTAATTTCCCATTGAATCACTTTCAAAGCTCTGTTGGATTCTAAGTCAAGGAGCATATAACACACAAAAGCAGAAAGGTTGTCAACCTGAACCAATTCCCACCCTGACAACATCCAGTTCTGGCAGTATTTCTTTCATTTCTATTATAGCATTTAGATACGGTTTTCAACTATCACCCAAAAATATATGGTTATTGTTTCTGGGACCAGTGAAGAACGTCATCATGTGCTAGGGAAAAAATCAAACTCCTAGCAAAGGAGACTTTTTCACTGTAGGTCAGTCTTTGTAACAAATCCTGTCATTTTATACTCAGCATTAAAAATAGTTAAGAGGCCAACTTTCAAACAATAAATCAGGCTGCTTGAGATTCTGAGATCACTAAGATACACCACTTAAGCAAAGCATTTGCAAACATATTTCAGTGACATAATGCTGTCATTATCAGATCACCACAGAAAACCATTTTTTTCTCTTCCCTCATTGTAAGAACTTGTCAACACATTTCTTCTCACCGACAATTCTCCCTCTATCTCTTATATCGTTAATTTTTTCCTGTTTATTAGATCATTCTCATCAGGATTAAAAACATGCTGTTATTCCTTCCTTTATAAAAAAAAAAAAGACTCAAATTTCTCTTCTCCCTCTCTTAAACCTCTCCAAAAAGGTTTCTGTACCCATCAATTCCACCAAAACCTTTCTTGTGAAAAGCACCGGTGACCACCACATTACCAAATCCAATGGTCTGTTCTCGGTCTTCCTTGTATTTGCACATCGACAGCATGTGGCACTGCTGATCACCGCCTCCTCCAGGAAACACCTTCTGCACTTGGCTGCCAGGACACTCTCTTAGGTTCCTCCTTGCTCCCCCTCAATGTCCTTTGCTCCTCTAACATCAAGAGGTTTCTCTTTCTCCAGGGGGGCAGAGATGTACTCTAGCTCTTCCCTAAAATGCAGGGTCATAGATGCCACTGTCTCTTAGCATCTCCACTTGTTTGGCTAATTGACACATCACACCCAAACTGACCTCTGGATCTTCCCTACCCCCAAATCCCTACTCACATTCTCAATTCATGGAAGTTCCATCTTTCCAGTTGCTCAGGCCAAAATGTTGAGGGGCCATCTTTGTCTCCTCTTATTCTGTCATACTTGACATCCAATCCTTCAAAAATTCCTTTAGATTACTGGCATATCCAGAAGACCTCTTCTCTCCACTTCCCCTGCTTCCCCTCTGGTCCAAGCCACCGTCATATCTCACTTGGATTAATACAGTTGGTGTCCTTGCTTTTATTTGCCGCTTCCCCTGCACCAGCCAGAGTGATACATCCAGTCACATCACTCCTCTGCTCCTTCTGTGGGCTCCGCATCACATTCAGCCAAAGGCCATACCATGACCTGAAAGGTCCACACAGTCCAGCTCTTTGCCCCTCCATCACCTTAGCCCTTATTCTGTTCCAGCCACACTGGAGCTCAAGCATTCCAAGGATGCTCTCATACTAGGGCCTTTGCACTGGCCAGTCCTTCTGCCTAGAACCTTCTTCCTCCAGATGTCAGATATCTCCCTCTTAAATGTTCAGTCTTCAAGATCCCTCCTCTTTTCTGACCAATTATCTTTATGTTGCTATGGGTTTCTAATTTTCTCATAGCACTTATCACCTATTAAAGTAATTTATATATTTACTATGATTATTGTTTATTGTTTGTCTCCTCCCACTAGAATGTAAGCTTCACAAGAGCAGTGATGCTTTTTATCTGATTTGTTCACCATAGTATCTCCAGCACCTGGTACATGAACAGTGGGTGTTCAATGAATAACTGTTGCAGAAATCAAGAGATCCATAGTAAACTACTTCTGGCCATTTTACTAAACCTATATTATACCTTTAAAAATCACATAAAAATTGATTGTTAGAAATGATTTTAAAAGGCTTGAAGAGCAAGTGTGATATGGTCTTAAAATTCAGACTTGGACTTGAATCCCAGCTCCAACACTTAACTTACGAGTTCTGTGACTTCAGGCCTGAGCCTCCATTTCCACATAAAAACAATGAAAATCATGACACCTACCTCTCTGATTATTGAAAGGATTGAATGTGATAAACATAAAAATTTCTCAGCACAGTGACTAACATATAAGAGTTGTTCATTAAATCTTAGCTCCATTTCCCTTTTCTCCTTCCCCGATTACAGAGAAAGTTCCTCTGTCTGGAGAAAGCTGAGCAGGGCTGGCAAAGGGCTTTACCTCACATGCCAGTCAGTTGGTGGTAGCTGCCTGCTGCACTGGGTTAAGAAGAATTTGGTGGCTGTGCCCAGATTCAGCAAGCCAGTGCCATGATATCTACACTAGTATGGGAGGGGAAGATAGTAGTGCCTGAGGAGAATCTGCCATCCTAGATTTAAAGGCTCATCCCACTGCCTTATAGAAGAACCCCCTACTTATCAAAATGCTCATTTGATTTTTCTAGCATAACTGTGAGAGGAGCTATGTTATACTAGCATCAGTTGGAGAATTATTTCTGAGGTTAAGGAAGGCTTAAAGAAAGATAGTGGAAAATCTGTATTTCTACAAAGACTTGTCAAACCAATTGAGCTGTCACTTCATCTTATGGGGTCTGCCTCCTTCAGTATAGTAGGGCCTGGATTTAAGATCTTGGAAGGTTAGCTAATCAGGCTTCACAAATATCATGTCCTCAACACGATTTTGAAAGCCCACATTTTCTCTAAGGAAGCTTTTCCCAATGACTTAAAGAGAATTCTAACATTTTTTTAAAAAGATCTTCAGTCCAGAATAATTTAATAATAAGCATTTTATTGATTCCAGTGGTGTAAAAAATACTAAGCGCATGAGACAAGACAGATGTTAACTGAAGAAAAGAGCTTTAGAAATGGATATAATTATTCTCCTAAGATGCTATGGTATTCACTGACTTAGCCTAGTAACTGTGTCTCTTATGTCTTCATGGTATAGAGAATGTAAAAGCTTAATTTTTTAAATATGTATTAGGTCTAAAATATATTTTGGAGGAAGGAAGAGAGTGGGCAAAATGATACTTAGTGCTTTCTTTTCAATGATACCAAAGGCAGTTAACTTATCTGACAATAAGCTTTTATATCAAAGTAGAAGGAAATAAATGTTTCCTATTATGTGCCAAATTTACCTACTGGAAAAAAGAAAACAAAAATAAAACAAAAGGCTAGATGGCTCCTATTCTCTATCAAGTCAAAAAATCTGTGAGTAAAGATGTGAGTAAAAACAGACCCAAAACTGTTTTTATTATACAAAAGATAGCCATGAAAATTGAGGAGAAGGATATTAAACAGTTGTCCTTAATTAAGAAATGGCTGGAATCAGCTGCAGAGATGACACACTAAGAAGTGTATTGCTTTATCAACACCTTCAGTGAGAACAAAGGCATGTAAATAATGACCTAAAGTACAAGAGTTGAAACTGATAGGCTACCGAATGTGGCTTACACATCAGAGCAAACCACGAAGAGTCATAGATTGTAGAACATAGCACAGGACATTGCTACATGTTATGGTTCCCAAATAAACAGACAAAGATTATACATGGTGGGTGCAAATTAAGAGTAGGGGCACCCTTTGTTTGTGACCCATGATCTATTGCTAACACAGCTGAGTAAACAATGCTGGTTCCATAGCCAGAGGGCCTGTGTGAATCCTGGCTCTGCCACTTCCTAGCTGTATGTACTTAATCTGTGTTTTAGTGATCTCATCTGCAAAATGACAACTTAATTACACCTTTTTCATAGAGTTTTGGTAAGGATCAGACATGATAATACATGCCAAAACATAATAAATACTGAAATGTTAGCTATTATTACATTATTATTATTATTATTACTATTACTGTTATTATTTTTCACTCGCCTTCTAACATCACTATCTGGAGTTTCCTCCTTCATCCCCACCCCCCATTTTCAGTCCTGTGGTTTGGGGGGGACACCAGAGGTGGGGCCTGATGACTTAAAACCATCTTGTGTAGGGAATGCAGAGATACACACCCTCCTCCTTACAGAGCCAGTGGCTGGAGATGTGGAGCTTACTTCTATTGTGGCTGAGGGGTGACCTGGAGATGCCAGCGGCCCACTTGTAAAGCCTAAGCATGGAGCCAACCCAGAAGCAGGAGGCCAAGAAAAGATCTTAGTGGCAACATTAAGTCCTGGATCAGCCAAACCCAGAGCTAGCTTCCCTGGAATGTTCTGTTACAGGACTATAAATCCTGCTATGGTCTGAATGTTTGTGTCCCCACCAAATTCATATGTTGAAACTTTATCACCACTGCAATAGTATTAAGGTGGGGCCTTTACAAACTGAAAGCAAAGCTGTTATAAATGGTATTAGTATTAGTGCCTTCATGAAAGATGCCTGATGGAGCTTGTTCATCCCTTCTGCCATATGAGGACATGTAGAAGGAATCATCTATGATAAATGGGCCTTCACCAGACAATGGATCTGCTAGCACCTTGATCTTGGATTTCCCAGCCTCCAGAACTGTAAGCATTATATTTCTGTTGTTTATAAGTTAACCAATCTAAGACATTTTGTTACAGCAGCCTGAATGGACTAAGACAATCTCTTTTAGCTTAAGCCAGTTCCAGTTGAATTTTGTTCCTTAGATCCTTTACATATTCATAACTATGTTCTATAGAGATGTGACTAGTATATTTTTATTTAAAAGACAAAAAGTCATTATTTCATGAAGATCTCTCAGGAATCTACACAAATCAGGGCTTCAGTGACTTGAATCTAGGTCTTAACATCATAAAAACAAAAGAGTAGACTTGAAGAGAAAATCAACTCAAATTAGGATCACGCGTGCCCAGAATGCTCCCCTCACCCTTCACAACTTTGTTAAGCAAGCATCGACTTGTTAAGTAAGTCATCTCTACACACATTGTGTCTAATAGTACATGACAAAACATAATTTATCCAAGACTTCACCATTTTTCATTCATGTATTAGCCAGAGCTCTTTCAAGTGCAAGTGATGAAAATCCATCCCAAATTAATTTAAACCAAAAAAGTAATGAATCACTCAGTCAGAAGGGAAATCCAGGACTATGTTAGGAATAGTTAGTTCCAGGGCTCAAATTAAGTAAGAAGGAGTCTGTTTCTCTCTCTGTCTTTCAGCTATGTTTTTCTGCAGCATAGTGGCAAAAAGCATGAGTTCTCACAGTGGGTTACCAGATTTAGAATCCTGGATCACCACCTTCTAGCTGTTTTACACCAACTTCATCAACTGACTTCACTTTGCCTCAATTTTTTTAAGCACAAAAATGAGGATAATAATAATGTTTACCTCCTAGGGTTTGGGGGAGGATTAAATGAGTTCAAAAATATAAACTACCTTATCATCATCATCATTATCAACATCAGGCAATCTCTTTCTACCTGGTGGCAAAAATGACCCCAAAAACCACTTATGCGATTCTTAGTGAGAGAAATTCCAGGGAACAAGAATACCTCTTTCTAGAAAGCTTCAGGAAGAACCAACTCCAGCAATAATTCTCATTTGCCAAACCTGAATCGTGTGTCTTCCCCTGGATTAGAGGGTGGGGTCAGGCCCAGTTTAGCAACTTGGACTAAAGGTAGAAGAGAGGGTGCGTCGAAGGAAATTTAGAGTGCTATTAACAAAAAAGCAAAGAGATTTTAGGCAAAAACCACTAATGCTCTCTACAGAACCAACTACACCCTGATCATTAAAATAGCAAATAATCATTTTGCTCTTTTACACAGTGAACAATATTATTCATGGAAAGGACGTAGCCTATGAGCCATGTTTTAAAGAAAATTCCTTTCTTGTTTGGGAAGTTGGGATTTAATAATTATAAGTCTCTTCCAGATTCAATGAGATTGAGGTTTAGAAAGATTTTGAGACATAATACAAAATGAAAAATACAACAGAAATAAATCTTTGGTTATCTACAGAGTGGGCAGATATTACTGTGAAGGTTCCACATTCAGGTAACAAATAATGGCAGTACTTGGGTTTTGCTATAATGAGATTTTGCCATGAATGTGGGCAGTTTCCAAGGATCATCTTCCTTTTGATATGGAAGGATGAATAAAGACTGGATAAAAGAGCATACATAGAATTTACAAAAGCCCCAAACCATTTTAAGCATATTGCCTATTTTCCCATCATAAAGTCAGTAAAAAAATGTTTTATCATACAAAATCAAAGCAAAAATAAGTTACCTTTAGACTTACAAAGTAGACAAAAGAGATGTACATCTCACAAAATCAATTATAATTTTTTAAATTTTCTGAAAAGTGAAGTAAAATACAAAACAATATCCAAAGATAATGTGGTCAAAAACAATAGAAGCAAATTAAAAGCCTCTATTTGACATTGACTCAACAGTGCTTTTAATAGATCAGCACAATAGTGAATAGAAAAACAACAAAAAAATATTTCATAAAACTGCCTGAAAAACAAGCATTTTGCAAGAATTCTCCATCTTGACAATAACGGAAGAGTCTTTTCTGGAGCACTTACCCTGAAGGCCATGTGTTCTTTCAAATAATGATTCCATCAACCCTCTGTCCACAAGCCATTGGAGTTACGATCATGGAAGACTTTAATTCTTTTCCTTCTTTTTCCGGGGGATCTTAATAGATTTGTTTGAAGGTGTTGCTTTCCCTTAATTGTTTCTTTCACTTATCCCACTGAGGGGTAGTTCCCAGGTCTTTCCTCCTGACCTCCATCATGCACGAGCACTGAATCTGCAATTTGAGCTCTGGTCTCATTTAAGCCCTGGTAGTCTTTATGACTCTCTTTCCTCTGATACAGGTGATTTCTAGATACAAATTAATTAGCAAATGAGCTGTTCAGGAAGACTGATCAGACACATTCAGTCCACAAAATAGAATTACATTTCCCTCTGCATTTAGTGTTTCACCAAGAAGGGTTTGGTCAGTAACCTGCAGGAGGCTCTCAGGAAAACTTGTTTTTTGTGTTTAATACAGTCACAATAACCAAAATGCCACCTTACATACAACAGAGTACCATGTCCCCAGCTATTTGTGAGAGGCCTTCAAGTCTTCAGTCTATGTATAAATTTTTTATGACATTGATACTACCAGTGCATTCTAAGTAGAGGGTATGTTTTCAGTTATTTTCCACCAATCTTTCTCACTCTCTCAATAAATCCCTCATACAAAAAGTATAATCAGTTGTGATATGGCTCTGAGCCCACAGAAGTTCAGTCTGCGGCAGAGACACTGTGCTGCCTGCCTGTCCCGACAATGACCTTAGCCTTATTGGACTCATATCACTACCACTAACTAGATGAAGTAATCACCAAAGATCTTTGTTTGACTATAAGATGGCTGTTTCCACAAGCTATCCCCTGCTGTGTGGCTTCGATGAAGGAATGACCCAGCACTACCTCAACGTCAAACTTTTCTGCCTTCCAAAACACACCTCTCCAACGTGGAAGATCAGGAATCAACATGAAAGTTCTTTCTAAACTGTTATCTATCTCCAGATTTTCTAGATAGGGGGAACTTAAAAGTCCCTAATTTCCTGGTTTCTATAGAGGGACACCAAAAACAGATAATCCACAGAACTCTCTTCCTCTGAGACAAGGCTATGTTTTCAGAGTTAAGGTATACAAAAATGAAATACAGAAGAAACACATGTGCAGACAACACCCCATTGTCGTTACTGACCAAATCAGCCTCTTCTTTCCTGGGACAGAGAGAAGTTTCATCTGCCTGTGATCAGCAAGTAACCTACTTCTCTCATAATTAAGAGATTTGGAAATAGAAAGAGAAGTCCTCTAAGCAAGAAAAAGAAAGCCCCCATTTCTTGAATTATAAAAAAAGCATGTCCAAGAAAATGTAGTTGATACACTATGATGCGATGTGATGTGATGTATGAAGCATGGCAGGATTTGACATGAGCAATAGCCAGAGGCTGAGTGCAGGTGGCCTCACAGATGAAAAATGTAGAAACATGAGCATCCCTGATGGTGATGACTCACCCTTCTCTCTAGGGAGGGATGGTTCCAGTCCAGACCAGTCCTAGGACAGCCTGTTCAGTTTCAGCAGTGCCCCAATTGATTGTGAGGTTTAGGCCAGTGGGAGATTTGGGTCAGAACCCCTAAAACTACATGGCCCCTCCTGATTCACATCATGCCCCCACCAGTAGATGCCAGATTTCCACATTAGCTCCAGAAAGGGCTTTCTCTGGAGTGGAGGTAACCCATGACTAGGCTTGACATCCTGGAATCATCGGAATCACAGCACATCTCACATTCCTAAGACTGGAGTCAAAACAGTCTTCTACACAGAGACTAATCCAGAATCAGAGTATCTGATCCAATTGCATTACTTCCCTAGTAACTTTAGTTTCAAGAAAGAAAGAAAGAAGAAAAGAAAAGAAAGCCAAAAAAGAAAAGAGAGAGAGAGAGGGAGACAGGGGAGAGAAGACTTGGTTCTTTTATTAAAGTTACAATAAGACTGGAAGCAACCAAAGGAGTCAGAATTTCATGCGCCTTGTTGGTATTGGGGGAAATTCATGGGAAGCCAAAGCTCAGAGAACAAGAGGGAACCAAGGAAATAAGATCTCTTGGAAAAAGCAAAAAATATCACCTAACAAGATTTCACCACATACTGGTAAGTTTGTGTAAACTTGGTACTTGAGGTAAACCAAATAATTAATGGCTACGTAACCACCACTAAATTATTTACGGGGCCCAAGATCCAAAGCCACAAGCAGCTGGTTAAGAATATTTTAACAAATGGTCTTCATACCACTTCTAAATTTATACCTATAAACCTTTGGAATTAAAGTATATTCTTGACCATTCTACCTAGGCAAGTAATCATAATTCTGGGGACTCATGGACCTATAAGAACAATGCTGAATTGTCTTGACATTTTTTTTTAAGATTCTATTATTTTGGTTCAGGTCAGTTTTTTAATATTTAAAAAGATTTATTCTCACATGGACAATGTGATCCACATAATCATCAGGTAGAGGTATTAAAATTTCAACCGTTTTTTTATTTTTGTTTTCATTTTTTTCTCCATAAATATTCAATTTGTGGGGTAGTAAACAGTGATGAAACAAGTTTATTTTAAGAAATAGAGCCAGTGTTCTCAATGGCCATAACTCATGTTCGCATACAATCCAACCTGGCAGATGTACCAATCCTTTGAGTTAGAGGTAAAGGACCCATAACCAGCTGCTTCAAACCTCTTGAACGCCTCAACTCACGGTCTATATAGTAATTGGAATGGGCTTAAATATCTGTGTCTGATGTTACAAGCTTTAGGTTATACACAAATGTAAAATTTTCACCTTAATCCAATTTCTCAATTTTTGATTATGGTGGAACATGTTTGTATGTAGAAATAGGCTTTCAGTTGACAGGGATGGGCAGGCCTGTTTTAGAACTCCCTGAATGGAGTACCGTGCCACATTTACCACCCAATCTCAGGGACAAGGTCAAAGGAAGAACCCCCTCAAGGTTCTGCCAAACACATTTCATCATATTATGCTCACTGTGCCCAAAGTGATCTTGTTCGTTTTCAGGATGAGGTTCTCAACACTGCCAATCACTCTCTCACCTGCAAAGACATGTTTGGCTGCCACCTTCATACTCACGCCCGTTTTCTAGAAGTAAAACATAAGTTTTCAAATTGCAATTTTATTATCACATAGTTTAGGTGTTCCAGGCAGACTAAATGAGAATAAAATTATATAAGTCACATGTAGTCATAGATGTCTTCAAATACTCCCAAATGGCACTAACCATAAACAATTCATCTTTCATACTGCATATTGCAAATATAACCTCAACTAAGCTATCTCTGGTTGTCATGCAGGATACTGACCAATATTTTCTTCCCTCCTTCTTCCACATGGTAGGATTATGCAGACTTTCCTGCTGAACCCAGCATGGGCAGGTAACTTGCTTTGGCCAGTGAATATGAGCAGAGGTATCACCTCCAGGAAGAGGCTCTCAATGCCTCCTCACCACATCCATTTCTTCCTCTACCACAGGGATCATCAATGTTCTCAGTATGACTGCTCTATCAGCTTCGATCACTGAATAAAGATGACAACACAATACACAATAGAGATACAATATGGGCAAGAAATACACATAGTATTTTAAATCATTGAGCTTTGGGGATTGTTTGTTACTGCAATATAACCTAACTGATATACTATAACCTGACTAAAACATCATCACTTCATAGGAAAGAAATACTGGGACACTGAGCACTATAGTTAATGCTACTATAAACCAAAACAGAAGAAATTTGGGACTATATTTATTATATGGTGGCATATATATATATGATATGTGGATATATATAGTTGATAACCACTTAGTAAAACAGACTTCTCTCCCACCTACCCCAACCCAAAAAAAATTCTCAAAGCAATTGGATAATCTGAATTCTTCAAAATCAGTGTTCAAAAAAAAGAAAGAAAAAGAAAAACAGAGTTTCCCCATTTTGACCCTTTTGTCAAAAATCATTTGCAGAGTTCTATTTTTTTTCTAAGACCACATACATTAATCAAATGCAAAGCTTCAAAGGGGCTTCATTTTGAGTGACCCAACAGACAAATAAATTAGCTGTCAAGGGCTCCTTTGTAATTGAAAGGGGCCAGGTTGACCCAAGGGGAGAGGACAAAATCAAAAAGGGAACCATCCAAGCAAAAACAGCATCAAGGACCTTAAACAAACCAGAAAGCCGTCCTACACCCTCTGATTTCCAAGGATGTTTAGTCTGAGCCAAGCACATGTGTGTTTGTTTACTAATAAGAGAATGCAAACGTCCCCCATCTGACTGATTTCTTATGTGCTACAACCATAACAAATGTTTGTGTGCAGAATACACATTTGAGTGTTAAGCTCAAATGTGGCCGCTTATAAACCTGATCACACATATCATACTTATAACCTAAAAAAAATTTTCCCTTTGAAACAATGTAACTCAGGAAGATTTTCTTCTTTATTGCAGGAAAGAATCCCTTAAAGTTTCTCATCTAAGTGAAGAACTGTTCGTTTTTAATCTGCAGAGCGCTTAACTGGTGACTCAGTGAGGGATGATGTCATGTTATCCTACGATTGCTGCTGTGGTTCTCTCTGCTCACTCACACCATTCCCTCGTTTCTGTGGCAGACAGTCCTGTCCAGCTTTCCATCCTCTCCTCAGCTTCTTCCCTCCTTCCCAGCCAGCCAGGAGCAAAGAGCCTCACAAGCAGCGGATGAAACAGGAAGTCTGACAGCTTGAGTCTGCAGTGGGACCCCTAGTGTTTTCCCACTCCATGTCCTGGCATCGTTCCCCAGAAGTACAAACACACACACACAGAGCTCCATTGTTGCAGCCTTCCCCAGCCCACTGATCCTAATATGGAATGCAGCAGGAAACCCATGATTTCCTGACACTCCGCAAGCTGGAGGAAGCGAGGGGAAAAAACTCCATTAAAAAGCCCAGCTTTCCTCCATGTTAGATGTGCATTGGAAAATGGGGAAGATTTAGCAAAATTCTTCTGTGTCTTCAGCCGGGCTGGAAAGGAGGAGAGCAGAGTTCTCCTCCCTCAGGTTGCTGAAATTTCTAGACTGCCAGGAAGCCCCTAAAACTCTGTGAAAATGAGGGTTTCTTAACTCCAGCTGATAGGAGAAAGGGACAGGACCCTTTTTATGATTCCTCCCAAGTGTGTGTTACCTTTCTTTGCCAGCATGGTAAGCGACAGGGCATATCCCAGCCTCGGACACGTCTGTATGAGCCAAGGTACCAAAAGTAAGGCAGAGTAAACTCAAGCCTGGCACGGGCTCCCGACCACTTCATGTGCTTTGGAAGAAGCAGGAGAAGCAGCAGCAGGAGTCCCGGCAGCTGGAGCCGCAAGAATGAACTGCAGAGAGGGAACTGACAGCAGCTGTGGCTGCGGTGGCAACGACAACGAGAAGAAGATGCTGAAGTGTGTGGTGGTTGGGGACGGTGCCGTGGGGAAAACCTGCTTGCTGATGAGCTACGCCAATGACGCCTTCCCAGAGGAGTACGTGCCCACTGTGTTTGACCATTATGCAGGTAAGAAAAAGCGGGAAACTCTCTCTGCATCCAGATGAACAATGCGGGAGGCGATAGCCCAAGTTCAGAGGGGCCTGGTTTATTTCTAAGGTCAGTATTGGGTGCTGGCTTGGCGGTAGCCAGGGAGCATAGACTAACAGACAACCAAGGACTTGGCTGGAATTGTCGGGAGAACAATCTGTGCCTCAATTTGTATTATAACACCTTTTCCTCCTTAAAGCGAATCACCAGGACTGGGAAAATATCCTGAACTGCCCTCTTGATTTGGGGGCAGAGATTTTACTCACCATTTGCTCAAAGATCACTAACTTTTTATTAGGAACATTTTTAAATGCAGGGTAATTGCCTGTCATTTCTTTTCTACAAAATATATATGTATATATATCACCACTAGACACACAAGAAATGAAATGTTCTTGCCACTTTTCACATATTCACCTCATGCTATCCATCAATGAAAGTGCTAAGATTAATTAATAGAACAATCATTTTTTCCTGTAACAATTGGTGCCATAATACTATCCTTTTCCTGGGGCTGTAGATGGGGCAGGAGGAAAGTAGTTAAAAGTATTAGGCAATCTATATCTCAAGTTAAAAGAGAAGCATTTTTCATCAATATGTTTTAAAAGTAGAAATACAAATAAAATCTCAATCATTTTAAAGTATGTCCCGAGAGGGCAAAATGAGCACAGGATGTTTTAAAGCATAACAGTTAAGATACTGTAGCCACAACTTAATTCGTTCAGTGGACCTTGATGTTTTGTGTTCTAAAGTTTGTGGGTGAACTTGTCAATGTGAGATAGCATTATCTAAATGTTTCCGTTTGATTCTTACTTTTTCTCCTGCTTTCCAAAACAAATATTATTAAGTTTATCAAATGCAAGTGTATAAAATTCTTCAAGTTTACAGTACCCTAAATTTTATAACTTTCTTGAACATAGTGATTGGCACAAGGGAATTATCAGAGATTTGAGGTTTTGTAAGAGGAAAGTTTCTTTTCTTTCCCCTTGGCTTTGGGACAGGTTCAGCAAAGGGGAAATGGCTCACAGGAAACCAGTGTGAGTGTTTGCTTTGCTATGTGTTCGTTTGAAATCCTCCCTCTACAGGAAGTAGCTTCTTTTCCAGAGCTAAACCATCACCTAAGTCCCCGTTTCCTCCCACATTTACATGATTTATGACAATATTACATAGCAGACAGGAAGAGAACCACAGTGAATATAGTACACATTTCCCAGCAGGTTTTTCTATATTTGTAGAAATTAAAGAGCAAATTTTAATGCTGGCTCCCTTAAGCCTTTCTGAAAATATAAGGACTATGGCCAGAGAAGAACATTTTAATGAGAACAGAATAAAGAGAACAGGTTGACTTCCATCTTGAGAAAAAGCTAATTATAAAATTTGTGGGTCTGTGCCTTGGGAAAGTTACTCAGATTCTTGTCCTGAAAACATCTTAGCATAAGTTATTTATGCTACACCTTCTTTCTGCCAAGAAAGGGAAAGTGGCTAGTACCTTATTTCAAAAACTTTGAGATCAAAGGTAAAATCCAAAATCTAAAGGAAGAAGCTTCAAATGCTCATGAAAATTATTTATCCAAATCCCCACCACCAATTACAGTGTGGTGTCAGGAAGAAAGAGGATAAAACCATCTTTAAAGATGAAGTCAGCCTGTTAAAAAGCACATCAGAGATCAAACAAAGGCTGATCCACATTTAGATTCCAATAGGCTCAAATTATTTTATAGTTCAATTATGCACATATTTACTATAGTTTGAACATTAAAGTATCTTAAAGATTTTGGCTAGTGTATTATTTTAGCTCCCAAGAAACCACAGCCACTGTACCCAGAGCACCACTTTGCACATGGTGAGTTGCTTTGATTTACATTTTGTACCTCTTTAAGTACATAATCATCTCGTGTGCTTTCAATAAGGTTAAAAAGGAAATGAAGACATGAGCCACATACATCTAAGATCGTAATGAAGTGATCATTTCTATAAGCAGAGGGGTCTTCTCCTCTCCTCCACTGCAAATACTGGATCTCTTTTTAGCACTACCCTCCTCATATGTGACCTGGTTGAACATAAATCCTTAGGCAGTCACTGAGAATCTACAACCAATTGTAAAAGAACTAAATGCCCTTTTCTCCATTTGGATCCAGTATCCAGTTCCTGGGTCTCCTAGACCCACTCTAAAATGACAATCTGCAGTTGAGTTACTGAGTCTTTAGAAAATTGCGATTTTAAATCACAGAGAACCTATTCTTTCAAGATTTTTCACTAATAAATGCCCATCCTAGGAAAATAGAGATATAACAGTAAGGATGGAAGTACAACATATGCTCAAGATGGTGCTCTCTGAAGCCAGATGGTCCAGTTCTAATACTGGCTCTCGCATTTACTCTGTGGCCTCGAGCAAGTTATTTAACCTCTCTGTGCCTCAGTTATAACAAATGAAAAACAGGGACAATAAAAGTATTAGAGTTGTTTCCAAAAACAAAATGAATTAATGTATGTACAGTTTATAGAACAAGACCTCATATGTGATAAAAGTTAGGTACATGGTAGCTATAATTAAGAATAAGGTCTCGACACTTGGCACATAGCTATGAAAGGGAACTAAAATGTAATTAAAGATAAGAACCACAACAAGAAAAAATATAAGTCCAATAACATCCTCCAGGAGAGTAGGGTATGATGGAGTATATATATTGTCCTTACGAAATAGTTACCATGTATGTTGATAATATACATGGTATTGATAGACAATATGTTGCTATGTTGACAATATGTTGATAGACAAGTATGTCTACATGAAGTAATAGCAGTGGGATGTTAACTTGGGAGGGGGAATATTAGTTTACATGACTGACTGCAGAAAAATCAACAACCAACTAGAAAAAAATTTTTTTAAGTTGTATGAATCCTGATTTTATCCCTTCATCCTACCTTCCAGAATCCAAAAGTATATCTTCTCCATGTAATTTCCCTTGACTTCTCAAGAAGAGTTCCTTGCTCCATCTTCAATCCAGCTCCAGAAATTTGTTTACATCTCTAGGATATATCTTCCACCACTGAATAGTAATTTATATGTTTCCTTATTTTCACAACCCACACTGTGCTGTGAGCTCCCTAAGGGAATGGTCATATATTATCAAATCCAGTGGTAATTTCTCAGTCCTCATCTTGATCTCTTGGGAGCTTTCTTTATAGTTTATTACTCTCCTGCTTAAAACACTTTCTTGGCTTGGTTTCTTGGATACCACCTTCCCCTGGTTTTTATTCCACTCACAGCAACTCTCTCTCCATCTCTTCTGCCACCTCCTCATCTCTTCCCCACCACTAAATGCTGGCATACCTCCCTCGGTCCTCTTCTTTATTTACACTCGTGCTCTGGTTGATTGTATATAGTTTCATAGCTTTAAATGTAATTTATATACTGATAACTCCCAAATTTATATGTCCACCCCCAAAGCTCCTGAGACTCAGACTTACATATCCAACTGCCCATTTGAATATCTAATGGGCATCTCAGACTTAACTTGCCCAAAGAGATTTTTTAATTCCCCCAATCTATTTTTCCCATGGTCTTCCCCATATAAGAAAATAACCACTATTTTCCACCCAGTTGCTGAGAACAAAAATCTTGGTATTGACCCCTTTCTTCATTTGACAACACCCCCTCCCTCTCCATTCAAATTGTTAGTTATTATCCCTTCCTCCTACCAATCAGCTCAACATTCAAAATATACCCCAAACCTGATGACTTGTCACCATCTCCATTGCCTTCTCCCTTGTCCAAGCCGCCATCATCTCTCATCCAAACTACTAGAATCAACTCACAATTCCCGACTTTGAATCTTACCCCCTATAGTCAATTGTCCACAAAGCTGGCAGAGGGACTAGCCTCAGCCCCAACTCCTCCAGTCACTTCCCTTAACATTCAGACCCCATCTTTGACCACAGTGTACAAGGCACTCATGACTTGGTCCCTGTTATCTCTCCAACCTCATCTCCTAACACTCTCCTCTTCAATATTTTTGCTGTAGCCACACTTGCCATCTTGCCATTCCTCAAACACAACAAATTCCTTCCTTCCTTGAAGAGTTTGCCTTTCCTTTTACCCCAGCATCAAAAAACAGAGCTCAACATATAGTAGACTCTCAATAGATAATCACTGAATAAATGAATTAGTATGTCAATCATCTCAGTCCCTCCAACATTTAGATAGTTCCTGGTTCATTAAAACTTTGATGAATAAATGAACAAGTTGCCGGTCCTGTAGATATCTCTTTAGGAATGAATATAAAATTACTTATTAAATTCATTATATTTTTGAACTATTTTGTTCACATTTTAAATAATAATTTTATCTGCACTGTAATTGTACTGCAGCATTGAATTTTCTTGACCTACAGTGTCACATCTATCAAATAGTGTCTCTAATGTGTCAGTGTCACTTGGGATGCCTCTGTTTGTATCACATTCAAAAGCTGACCTAAATTTGGTGTGGCCCACTCAAACAGTTGTAGTTTTTATACACAGAGCATGTTCCAGAGCAACCCCAAGTTTGACTGAGGACTAGGATTCAAGAGTAGTGGCAATAAGATGAAGGTGGAAAGGGTCACCTCTATATGTTACAAATGTACCTAAGAAACATTTCTGGGCCCTTCTTCCTACTCCCTTCCAGGGATGATTCAAGATGTCGTAACAACCTTTAGAGTTCTCAGAGCTTACCATGGAAAAATCACATTCCTTCTCCCATCCTATCTGTACCCTATCATTAGCTTTGAGTTTTGTAGCAGGCCCCTTACTAGCAAAATATTCTTACCAATTCATGTTTTATATGCCATGTGACATAAGGATAAGACTTCCAATTTCATCAGGTAACAGGTACACTAAAAGCCCTGACTTCACAATTCACCCATGTAACAAAAAATCCACTTGTATCCCCTAAATCTACTGAAGTTTATTTTAAAAAAAAAAAAAAACAGACTTCTTCTAGTTTGAGTTTAGTAAGATTGTATGTAGTGTTAGATCATGTGTGTCGTTTGTAGGTTTGGATGTATGAGTGTGCAAAATAAGCAGATTCCAGATGAAACTATTTATGATGTACCTGCTTCACCATTTCCATCACCCTCTGTATTAAAGTTTATTTTGCCCGTGGATCTTTCTTCCTTCACCCATCCCTCCTAGAGTTTCTTTGTCAAAAGCCATCGAATTTGGAAAATCACTTTAAGCCACTATTTGCAGACCCACGCTGCCTATGCAGGAAATTAACACAATTCATGGAAAGAAGGAAAATACAGTTACCCTATCAGCTGAGTGAGATGTAAAAGGAATTTGTTTTCACAAAAAGCTGAAAGTCGGTCCTAACTTTTTCCACCTAATTATATGGCAATCGGCCCAAGGTAGACTCAGTCACAATTTTAATGGCTGGGGGGCTGGGGTGAGGGAAGAAGGGAAACATGTCCAATTCACAGGGGGAAAAAATAACATGAAAATAATAAAGAGTAATTTTTTTAAAAGTCCCAGGCTATAAAGGGCTGTGACACAGTTCTGCCCATTCAGGAAAATTTACTCAGGAGTTTCTCTTTTGCTCTTTCTAAAGACACTTGGGAGTCTCTGAAGAATGGATGAGATTCAGTTTTTGTAAGCCACAAGGAAACCTAAAGCAACCCTCACGGGGCTATTAAATAAATCACCAGGTTCCTAATCTTAGAAAGAAATACAAAAGAAGTTATGAAAAAGGAGACAAGAATGGGCCAGTTGAATCACTCACTCTCTTCCTTCTAAACGCAGTGATACTCCAACATCTCATAAGTATCCAATGCCCCAGCATCTCTTTTTGGGGCAATGTGATGTGTGTCTGATGCTTTCTCTGTATTCTGAGAGGCCACACTTAAGACACAATGACAGGAATCCTATGTACAGTTCTTTCCACAGTCTACATTGTGATGCTTACACGAGCAAGTTCACTCAGAGGCTTCAAGGGTGGAAGTTGCACACAGAAAGCTAAAATGTACTGTAGAGATGGTAAATTGTGAGCTGCTTCTCTTAGTAGTAAGAACAAAGGAATAATGCAACAGAAGAGGGAGAAAGAAAAGTCAGTATGTGTGACCAGGGTAGCATAAGAAAACCATGCTCCCAGGGGTGGAAGCTGCATCTGCCTCCATGGCCCTCCTGCTCTCAGCTTTACCCGGCAACAAACCAAAGACTCTCACCAGTCGGGCCTCAGTGGCCAGGCTCCCTGTGAGCAAGACATTCAGGTCTACACAGCCTGCCTCCCTTCACTGTCCAGGCTAGGAAATGCTTCATATATTTCACTGCCTACCTGCCCATTGAAGTTGGGCTTCAGATAAACACTATTTTATTTCTAGGATACCTTTTTCAAAATATTTCATCTCTCCCTCTTCTTGTGGGGTAAATAGCAACTTTAGCTCAGAGATGACTCAGTCCATAAGATGTCTGTTTGGGGATGCGGTTGTTTTGTTCTACAAAGGCAGCGTGAAGGTGCACAACACACATAAGGTGGCTCAGGAAAGGACAGGTAAGAAACCTCAGCAGAAACTATCTCCCTCATTAATCCTGAGCACAAGATCCTCAGGATGTATGGTGGCCCTACCCTCTGTGTAATTCAGGTTCTGATTTGGCTAAATATTTACTTTCCCATACACAAAAATCCATGACACTTCTTGGGTTAGTTAGCAGAATCCAAACAGTTAATTTTCTGGGGATAACACAGTCAGAATAAATTCCATCGTGAACTCAATAGGAGCCAACTCTGAGTCACAGAGTGGCCTGGCATTGTTCCTGAATACTCGGAAGTCCACCAGCTTTCTGGATGTGCCCAATTTTCACAAAACAAAAGGACCTGATTCATGTGTATTCACTTAGCACTTTGTCTTGGTTCACAGAACAGCTTTCATCCATGGTGCTTGTCATTCCCCGTCTCAGCATGAACGTCATTACAGCCATGTGTGATCCTACAAGCAGTGGTGGTATTCATTATGCAACTAGAATGCCACTGGAGTATATGCTAACAACAAGAGCATACGCGTATATAGTTCTTTCTATGATTCAGGCATATCTGAAGTGTTTTCATCTATCCATTCTTTGCCTCCTTACAACGATCCTGTAAGATGCTATGATTTTATTTTTATTTTTTATGGATACAAAGTAGTTGTACATATTTATTTCTGGGGCACATGTGATATTTTGATACAAACTGATAATGTATAATGATCCAATCTGGGTAATTTGGATACCCATCATCTCAAACATTTATCATTAGTTTGTGTTGGGAATATTTCCAAATCTACTCTTCTAGTTATTTTGAAATATACAATAAATTATTATTAGCTTTAGACATCTCATTGTGCTACTGAACACTAGATCTTATTCCTTCTATCTAACTGTATTTGTGTACCTATTAACCAACCCCTCATTATCACAAGATGCTATAATATTATCTTCTCAATTTTACTGCTGAAGAAACCAGAATATAAAGATATAAATCAATTTTCCTAAGGTTAAATCACTTATGATGGAGTAAGTGGAGACTGTGGAATAGTAAACAATATAAGCAGCGTATAGGTGTATGGCTAATAACAATCAAAAAGCCACCGTTAGGGCATTCTAACCTTCTACAACAAATAGACCCCAATATGTAAGGGATTAACTCAACACCAAGGTATTCCTTGCTAATATTATGCTCCTGGGCAGGTATTCAGGTCAGTAGGGTTGCTTTCCTCTAGGTGATCACTTAGGAACCCAGGCTCCTTCCACCTTGCAACCCTGCCATCCTCTAAGATCCCATAGTTATCTGCATCTACCCAGCCTCATGAAAAAGAACATGGAGAAACTTGAACGGGCCAGGCCTAGAGGGCCAGATATCATTTCCAGTCACACTCCATAGGAGGTGACTTACTCACAGGCCACATCTCACTCTAAGGGAGGCTGGGGAGAACCCACTTATGTGTACCAAAGAGAGAAGAATGGATTTTGATGGAAACTAACAATTTTTGCCTGTATCAGATTCTCTGACTACCAAATATCCTTGCACACTTTATCCCACATGTAAAACAAATTCATCCTTTTCCCCAGAGGGACCACCTGGCGTCCCATTCTGCCACCTCAACCAAGTCAAAGACTAGCATCCATACGTGAAGCACTGTCCTCTCCATTTTGTCCAGATGTGGCCCTTTCTGGTCCAATAAAACACAAATTATCTGTCCCATATACACGGTCACCCCTCATGGACTGTGTATGGTGGAACAGGAATGGGGAAATCAAAATGTTCAAACCCCTTCAGGAAGGGAGGAATAGGAGACACAGAGCAATAATGGAATTCTGGTGGCATTCTTGACCGTATCTCCTGTTTGTGGAATCCAGAAACAATCAATTTTCCAACTCTATAAGGTCATTAAACTCTGTATTCTATCAATCTCTGCTTAAAAATCAACCAATTCAGTTCTTCCCTTTCTCGTAACACCTTGCTAAACACATAAAGTAATAATATATACTAACATTCTGTTATTTTCCAATCTTTTCATGGAGTGCTATGGACTCAGTAGGAACTAGGTTTACCTTCTAGGTTTCACAGACCATAGTTTTACAAAATATTTTGCCACAGTTTAGCATAGATCTTCATCTTTCCAACCTGCTCTGTTTTCTCACCATCTGCCACCTAACAGCAAAGCCAACAGCACACCTTTTTTTAGGGTTTTATAAGGATGGTGCCACTCTGCTAGATAAGCTAGGATGCTGTAACAAATAGATTCAAATATATAATGGTTCAAATTATTAGAATCCTACTTTTTTATCATATAAGAGGTCTTGGCAGGTGTTCAGGTTGGTGAGATATTTCTGTCCCATATGGTCATTCAGGGATCTTTCTTTTTCCATCCTGTGACTGTGCCATCAGCCAGGGCTTTGTGGTGCTCTGTATCTAGACAGCGGAAGATGGAAGGCTTATGGAGAAGTGAGGGCAGGGAGTGTGGTGTGGGCCAGGCCCACAAGTGGCATGCATTGCTTCTGTCCACATTTCCTGGATAAAACATAGACTGTAGGCCACACATAATTGCAAGGAAGCCTAGCTATGTGCCCAAAGAAGGAACAAACAGATTTTAATGGATTCTTAGTAATCTTCACCACAGCCACTAGATAGAAATTGCTTTTATCAAGCATAATAGTCACAGGTAATATAAACTGCCCTAGCACCATATTTAATTAACTATTTATTCAACTACAAATGACATAGCTGTATTTCCCAAACTTGTCTGGTCATTTAAAAAGCCTAGTTTTTAAAAATGCAGATTCTTAAGTCCATGCCAGGACTGCTAAACCAGACCCACTGAAAGAAAAAGCTATGAATATGAATTTCAACAGCATCCTCAGCAATTCTTATTAGGTGAAACCTGTAACACTGCCATTTTATAATTCAAAACCAGTTGAATATCACAAATTCATATCACTTAAGCTAGTGTAATTTAGCAAGTTCAGAAAACCCTTCTTTATGCTGTAAAGGTGCCTATAAGTCAAGCCAAAGGGAGCAATTCTGTAATCAACCATCAATCAGTAAAAAGCAATTTAGACACAAATATGCATGTAAAATTTCTTGACTTGGGAGTTTCTAACAGATTGTGTCAAACAGAAGAGGTCTTTAGAGGCCCTTGGAAATAGCTAGCAAATTCTTAAATGAGGAACCAGGGTGCTCTCAGAAAAGATCTGTACCCATGGCAGGGACATAGAGAGACTCTGGAAGGAGGAGAATACAGAAGGCTGCAAATCTGAAAGTACTGGGAGAGGGCTGGTGCAGGGGCAGAGAAGCTCCAGAGATTCAGAACAGAGGCAGGTGGGAATTAGAAAGCATAGGGGTAAGGAGTCTAACCAAGCAGGCTTGGGTGGACTGAGTACCAGCTACTAATAGAAAAACCTTGAGCTTGGGCGCTATCTGCAGAGCTGCATAAGTGTGAATCTCTCTGCCCATAAAACAAATAATCAACAGGACTGTAAGACCTTTGGAGGGACCACTAAGGGAAATTAGAGAATACCTACTCTCATGGGAAGAAGCAAAGGTGTCTTAAAAAACAGGAAAAATCCTGAGATCTTTGGGGTGGTTTGGGTGCAGTGCTGTCTTGGAAGCTATTACTATTCTCCCATATCCATCCAGCCCTGTGATTATGAAATGACCAGTAAACATCTGTTTCCCCTCTGCAAATCCTTCTGTTCTTCTTCATGCTTTGACCTAATATTTGGGGAAAAGGAGAAAAAAACAAAAACAGAAAACCTCCTACAAATACAAGTTCTCTGGGTCCAAAACACCTCTGCTCAGGCTAGATTCCGGTTCCTGAGAGAGAACACATAAATTTTGGGAGGTGCATAAATTTTGTAACTGTAACTCAGCTGCCCTTACCTACTTGACAAGCACTTTTGCTAGCAGGGACCAAGCTGTCCTTTGGAGTCTCTACAGCTGTTTTAATACAAATTGGTACATCAGGCCTCAGAACATGATTCTACTTGCCAACAAGAGAGAAATAAGACTATGTGGCCTGAGCAGAATGTGCTATAATGAACAAAATTGGTTCCTGATCTTTTTGCAGTAATAAGTACTAAATTAGCTAGTATTAAGTAGCTGAGTATTTACTGCATCCAGCCCTGTGTCACCTTTGTGATCTTGCTTAAACCTCACATTATCTCCAGGTCGTAGGTATCCTCATTTCACAGATGAGAAAACTGAAGCTCAGAGAAGTAATCTGTCCAGCATCACACGACCAGGGAGTGGCAGAATTGAAATTCAAATCTATCAGTTCAAGTGTTACCTCCTCAGTGAGGTCAGACCACCCTGATTAATTCAGGGTCCCTTTCAAAACCTGTTATTTCCTCTGTAGTTATTATCTCCTTCATTTGATTGTTCATTGCTTTTCTTCTTCTAGAATGTATACTTCCTGAAAGCAAGTTCTCTCTGTCTTGTTTACTTTTATGTCCTCAATGCCTGGGAATGAGCCTACAACACAATAGCCACCCAGAGATGTGTATTGAATCAATGAGTGAATGACATCCAAGAGTCTCTCAGTCTTAACCACTGCACACACTGAAGTAGCACCTTATGTGAACAGTCAGGATAATTTTCTATGTTGAAATTATTTTATCCTCCTACATCCTAAAAGGATATATCCTAAGCATCATTGAACATACATTCAAAAAGATTGTATCAGCCTTGTTTAAAACTTGTAAAAAAATTTTTTAGTTTTCTCGGAAAAAAAATGCCAAAAGGTTTTGCTTCCAGCCAAATTTCAAGCATATGAGTTCTGAGTAATTTAGCTAGGCATAAAGTTGTTTTCCTAATTACACTAAAGATTTCTGTTCTATGTCTATTTTTCTGATGCTATATCTGAGAGGCAAAAGGGAAAACTTAATTACTTAAAGTATGTGCCATATAAAATGTTTTCAGATAATGAGATTAATTAAGAGGAAAATTCATAAGCAAGTAGTTTCCTTAATATATGCTAGGTATAAACCTCCTAAGAATTATGAAGGATGGTTATAAAATGCAACAATTCATCTCTTAGAAAGTGTCCCGATTTTCAGCTGGTGTGCTTACAAGAGACGCAATGAACATGTTCATATTCATTAATAATAGGGCACTTTATACTTGTCAAAGTCAGAGTTATCAGGAGAAAAAAGGCTGTGCTCTCTCTCAAGTTTCCTTCTCTCATCTCAGGTTGAATTAGCTTGCACTGGAAGTACTAAATGCTTTTTTCCTCAACTAAAATGAATTTCATATGACATTTGCAATAGTTCGAGCTGGTAAATAAGAGCCTTAAGAGTTTTCAATAGTAAACATGCTTTTAACCAAACTTTCCAAAAGGGACAGAGAGTGGATGCTAAATCTTAAGTGTCAATATTAGGCATAAGCTTTGCTGTAGAGCTTCTGCTCTATTCACTTTGTTCATTTATCCTCTTAATATTATAACTCTGCATACCAAGTTCTTTCTTTTGGATAAAGCAAATCTATCAGGCTGCAGGTCAAAGCCATTTTCTTTCCCTTGGGCTCAGTAAAGATGGAGAAAGCCTCATTATCATCCTCAGAATAATTGCTCTTAATGTATTTGAAGACCAAGCAAGTTTTCGTCCTTGTCATCCTCAGACAATACACCCAGATCCTTCCAATTCTCTTCATAGCTATTTGACCTATTTGTCCCTCCCCCTTTTTAGTGGGTAGCTTCTCACGTATTCACTTCGAGTCAATCATGAACAACTTGCAATTCAAATTCACAGCCACCACACAGTTGCTCTTGCAACTTTTTGGTAGGAATGAATATCTTGTCAACATGGCTAGGTGCAGTGCTAACAGGTTGTAGAAGCCTAGACTAAATAATCTTCTAGAACAGTGGTCCATGTTTGGCACCAGGGTCCGTTTTCATGGAAGGCAATTTTTCCACGGACCAGCAAGGGGAGGGATGTTTCGGGATGATTCAAATGCATTACATTTATTGTGCACTTTATTTCTATTATTATTACATTGTGATATGTAGTGAAATAATTATACAACCCACCGTAGTTGGGGACTCCTGTTCTAGATCACCTCTATCTTTTGTTTCTTACCCTTTGGTATTCAAATTGATTTGGGTCACCCTAACTAAATGTAGAGAACTGAAGGCACCAATATGAGAATACTGCATTTCTCTTCCAACATTTTAATAAATCTCCATTAAATTACCCCCAACTTTATCTACATCATAATATCATGTTAAGGCTTTCAAAAGATAGGGTTTATTTGGATCCCAGAAGTCATATAATTATAGGATCTTCATATAAGTTCAAGGGACTACATACAGCACATCAAAGAGCATGCACATCTTGGCTCCTTAGGTCAACACATTTTTTTCTGTATTATGGGAGAAATTTTGGTCTCTGTGTTACCATGGACCTCTATGTTTTATAGTAATGATACTCTACTATTTTAATAGATATTCTAGTCTTACTAGATGTAAATTACAAACCAACCTGAGTTACTCTGTGCTTCATTCACTTCCCACTAGTTAACACATTAAAAGTTTCTGAAGACTAGTTAGTTAGCCAAACATCCTACTTAGCAACCTCACTAACTACTATAGATCGAATCCCAGCTTCAAGAAAGACGTATTATACCAGGGTGATCTAGAATTCAGTGGATTTATCTGGACAAGAAGAAAGCTTAGGCTCCAAGCAGTAAACAAACCCTGAGGCAACTGCAAGAAACCATGAGCTATTTTGGATCCTACACCATCACCAACTAACCTTAAGTATAGTAATACACATAGCAGAAGAAATTGTTTTCTATTATGTCCCTTTCTACATGTGGTTCCTCAAGTGATATCCCAAAACTTTAACTGATGTCCAAGTGTTAGCACTTACAGTAGTAGGGAAAGAGTAGAAGGGAGTTGGGAATATAGATAAATAAATGCATAGTTTTCAATGCATCCATGTGACATTTGGAGAAAACAAACATCTTTTATTTGTCTTCAGTGTCAACAAGGAGCTAGTAAACTCACCATCGTTTTTCTTTCTGATGACATCACCAGCTCAGATTTCCTAACTTTCACCATCTCATGAGCAGTTTGAAAGCCTGTTCCCTGTGAAATGAGGAAGAGAATTCTATTATAGTGACAGGGACACTTAGCTCCACTTTTATAGCCAATGTCTGGTTACTCCCACAAACCCTGCAATTAACTCAGAGCCCAGAGAAGAAGAGAACCACGTAAAGCATTTTGAGAGTGAGAAGAATCAGCCACAGAAGGATCCATTGGTCCAGAAAAAGATGATAGCATTTTTCTATTTCTTTGTAAATGGGCACTAACAACCTTTGGACAAAAAAACTCATAATGGTGACTTCAGAGGATTGAATCCATGGTTCTTAAAATCAATAACCAGCTAATCAAGAAAACTTGTATTTGTTCTTATTTAGTCTTGCTGTGTTCTCCCACATTTTAAAAAAGTTTCCTAAGCTGCCTTTGGTATGTGCATTAAGAGTTTTCCTCCCCCTCTGAAGTATCTCTATTTAGTAAATTCTACATGGAGGGGAATACTCATCTTCTAAGAGGAAAGCAATGGTATATCAACTTGACAAGCAGCTCCCAAGAAGCCAAATTTCATGCTAATGCTATTTAAATGTTATCCTTTATTAAGGAATAAAAAGACAAAAATATTTTAATGGTATATATAAGAATCACAGAAATTTAGTTATGGAAATTATACTGTGATGCAAGGGAAATGAAGGACTGCATATTTCTTCTCTGGTGAATTAATCAGAGAAATAATGCAACTCTGCCCCTGAGCAATGTCTATCAAATCTATGGAAAGAGAAAGTTAAGTAAAACTTTTCTCTGTGATTCTTCAAGGACAAGACTCTTTCAGCCCCAAACTCTTGGTATTTTTTCCACCAGGATCCTTTCTTTGGTGCACACAGCAATCTCCTCCATTACTCCCCAAACTTCTCCTCTTGTCTCATTTTAATATCAAGTCTCACAAATGAGAAGATGCCACGTGTTCTAGGGAGGAAGACAAGCACAGGAACTACCCAGCCCCCAGAATCCCCGGCTGGGTGACTCCATCCCACTGCCCAGGAAAAGTGCTTTTAAGAGCAGGATCTTCGTGGAACCCTGTTCCATTACATCAGAGTAGGCACTAACGTGAGAGAGCTGGATATTCTTAGAAAAGACCCAAGTGTTTCCTGAAATACAAAAGACCGCAGCTTTAACTTGACTTCCCAAACTCCTTCCTCCAGCTTACACACTACCCTTCAATGGCTAAAGATACAGAAATTCAAAGAGCAAAAGTGGAATTTTTTTTACTAGAGAATCTGACATTATGCTCAGTCTCTAAATATCTCTATTGTTGTGCTTGGTCTCTTGAGGCAATAAGACCGCCCCACGCTTTCCTACTTCTCCTTCTCTGTTGTCTCTAAGCTATGTGATACCCCCTTTAAAACAGCTGCTTTTAGGAGGATGGCTTGAGCCCAGGAGTTTGAGGCTGCAGTGAGGTATGATGACACCGCTGCACTCTAACCTGGGTGACAGAGTAAGAGTCTGTCTTAAAACAAACAAGCAAAAAATGGCTATTTTTATACACTCTGCCAGCCTGTTCCTCCTAATGGAGCAAGCCTCTTTCTTCCTGTCACACATGGGCTTATAGTAGGCACTTGATAATATAATCAGCATTATATATGAATGCTGTCACCATTCTGTGGTGTTAGAAATATAATCATTATATACGATTATAGAAACATACACAACATTATATATGAAAGGATATAGCACCTTTTCCAATGTCAGGAACACAATGGAAGTCCCAGTGTTGAGAATTATATTATATGATACATTTCCCAAGGACATGCCCAAGGAGATCGTTTCCACCTACAAAATTAGGAATTTAAACTGGACAGGTTTAAATATGACATCGCTGTACAATTTCCAAAGTGGTTGGGGCATCTCCCTTCAGAGGCTCTGAGATTTTGATGTGAGTGATTCCACTACATAAAGGGAGCAACGTGGTGTCTTGTTGGGTCTGAATGCTGAGAGAACAAAGACAGAAGAACGCAACTTTTTAAAAAGCATTTTGATTATTGCCCTCCTCAACTCTGTGTATCCAGAGAACACAAAGGAGCTAGGGAAGGAGGAAGGAAGGACACAGAACAGCTCCTCCTGCTCTCAATTCACCTACCATTGTTACATGACAAGTGACAAAAATGAGTCAGAGTAGAGTTTGGGGCTCGTAAACGAATCAGTAGACTTTGAATTTATTTCTCTTAGCTTTATTTTTGGGCCCACTGTATGTGTTCTTGCAGTGCCAACCTGTTGCTTTTTTCTTTTTTAATCAAAAGGACAGTACCTGCTTCCTCTAACCACCTTTCTCTTTCAACCCCTTCACCCTGTTCTTGAATGATATTATATCCTTTGGAAAGAACAAGGCTGTGATGTACTAACTATTGTCTGTGTCTCCTGTGTGCCTGTTCTTGTCACAAATGTATTTGGGG